>CABFWO010001942.1:16635-114386 GCA_902155825.1 Timema genevievae
ATTCAACCTTCCCAATTCCTAATCCATTAGCGTAATTAGTACTTAAGCGTATAACCCGAACGGGTAGTAAGACGCGGTGCTAAAAAAAATAGAAATTCTCGTTCACCCAGTATTCCTGTTCCTCTACACCCAACTGGATATAGGCACTAAATTATTGGGTTACTAGCACCTATGACCACACATGATTAGATTATAGAACGATGATAGTTGATTATAAATGAGTTTTATTCCCAAAATGATGGTATAGTAGTCTGAAGTATCATGCACTGCACTTGATCACGCCATGAACCAATAGGTCAGGGTTAGAATCTCGGTTAAGGTCACTAGGATCAATTTCCATTTGTGGTTTTGTTACCAGCCTCCATCCTACTCCCCTACTATTCCATCCCACACTTCCTCCAAATCATCTCCCTCATCCTTTCCCATTGTGCTAAGATTATTATCATATTATCTTTAAGTTAACAATCCGAAGGTTAGTTTGATCCATCCGGAGTTGATCACACACTCAGGCAGGTTGGTGCTGCCTACACCATCTGGTAGATTTACCATGCGTTAGGGGAGTTAAGAAAGTCTGGTGATTTCCCGTTGCCTTCCACACTAAATTTCTATGAGCGAGCGCTTTTCAACCACACGGTACCGTATCTTTATATTCCGTTTCTGCTACATATGTGGCACCAGTGAACTACCTTCATCAGTGGGCTCGCAATCTAAATGTCAGAATCGTCTGGTCTAGTATGACATTGACAGAGAGATTGTAGTTCGAATCCCCATTGGGTGTGCTGATGATGTTTTCCACTCTCCCTCAAAGCGAATATGGGTAGATTTCCTTTAAATTATTTATTTATATTTCTAACCTCAACACCTCACATAAACGTTGAAATCTAGGACGTGAAGTAAGATGCGGTGAAAAAGAATTTATAAACGAACGCTTGAGGTTGGTGACATTTAATCCTACCATCTTGGCACCCATGCTAACATTCATCCCTCACGTGATGGCAGCCGTGTAACGTGCGTGGCGGCACTAGAGCTTGGGACCCAGTAAGTAACCCCGTGTGTCACAAGTTCCAGGGGTCTGGGAGTGTGACGTCACACATGGAGCCCGCCACTCTGGCCCGGTCGATACGAACTCAGCGCGCATGCGCTGTGGAAGCTGCGGCGTGGCTTAGATCCCGCCAGCTATTAGCTGGAAGGCTGAAGAAAAAAAGTTGGAGCACCATAAAGCATAAAAATAAATACACACCAAAAATAAATAAATCTAATTATTTTCATATTCGAAGACTTTTCGTATTCTTTAACTAATAATGATTGGAATGTTTAGACATCTTTTTTTATCAATTAAATTGAAATATAATGGCATCCATATTTT
Source organism: Timema genevievae (assembly GCA_902155825.1). Lineage (NCBI taxonomy): Eukaryota > Metazoa > Arthropoda > Insecta > Phasmatodea > Timematidae > Timema > Timema genevievae. The sequence continues at coordinate 18,002 of CABFWO010001942.1, forward strand.
ATGTGGCTTTGTACTGGAATAATGTACCTGGGATGAAAAGAGAAATTAATGATTTGGTTTTGGTTTTTGTTTATGTTTATTGAAAATGTGCTTTTCAAACAAAAAATCTGGGTAGGCGTCCAAATTTCAAATAAAATTAACCCAGGACTTTGCATAAAAGCTTAAGAGAGAATTCTGGAGTATCAGATAATATATTAACTAAGCTTGTAGCTGCTCCTTTTACCCACTTGGTCATGATGGCAGACACGATTCTTTATTTTATTTTTCACAGCATCTTACTACATATCTGAGCTATCCACATATTTACACTAATTGGTTAAGAATGAGGAAGGTAGAATGTATATAAAATATACCACCATTTGCGTGGATGTAAAGCGGGTAGCCATTTAATAAAAATTGCCCTGAGTACACCTGATCTTCACCAGTACATATACTAGATGAGTCTGATATTTAGTCCATGTACCCACAGATGCAGGTCACTATTAGTTAACACCAAGTAATGTGCCATCTCTTTGATACAGCAAAACTTTTATCTCTAATCCTTAGTTGGGCGCCTTAACCCCTCGATATACTACACTTTGGCATAAGGCAAGTCCAGCCTATTTACTAAAATTGATGAATATGTTCTTTAAAGAAGAATTAGTGAACTATAGGTATAAAGAGGGTAATCAAGAGAAAAAAATTTCAATAATTAATTTTTTATTATTTTATTTTTCAAAATATGAACTATATATCCAAAACATGGTTTAAATATGCCAAAAAATCTAACAATACCTAAACATGCTGTCAAATGCAAAAAAAGTCTTTACTTACAACCCCTGGGAGAGAGAATTATTGTGATCTTCTACAAATTCGGACACGAGATTTTGATGGATTTTCATAGACCCTGAAATTGAGAAAGTGTTTATTTCATTGCCGTTTTTTTGTTACTGGGACTAGATCCGGAACAATTTAACCGATTGGGCTAAAACTTGTTATCTAGGGTTCTCAAAGGTTTCCCAAAGGGATTTTTGAAAAATAAACTTTAGTTAGTTTACCTGTGATCGAAAAGAGAAATACGCGATTTCTCAAATTTGGCTGTAATTATTTTGATAGATTAGGTAGCCAAGCTATTATATTTTTTGTTACGGTTATAGCCACATCTCCGCGTTCAATGCTTGTGTCCAGGTGTCATTTTTCAATTTTTAAAACCATTATAAGCAAAATGATGCATATAAATTTAAATGACTTTGAGTGTACTTTACATTAACGGTGATTTCCAATTTTTATCATATCTGAGAAAGTTTTTGAAATATGAAATAACTTATGGTTGCAAAGTTGTAGGACTCTTAAATATAATAGTAACAATAATAATAATAATAATAATAATAATAATAATGGCGTGTCTGGGCTACCTCAATCTGTAGCTCAGTTTACGCAAATATTAGCCAGTAGTGATACTAGTGCCCCTGGTACCAGCCGGGAATCGAGCTCGGGACCTTTAATAATAATTATAACCAAAAGTTCACACCCTCGATATATTTCAAATCAATGAATAATTTCAATATAAAACTAAATGCATCCACATGTGTTAGGAAATCTTCTCACATACCTAGATGACCTTTTTTTTAATTACAGCGATGCTTTTTTATTCACTGTTCTCCACCCTTATTGCAAATACATAGCAATTACTTCTATAACACATTTTTTTCTCTCTCTCCGTCTCCTTTCTGGAACATGGTGCAACCTAAAGAATAGAAATAAGAATATTCCAGAATGATTTCTTTCAAGCTATATATCCAATAAGAAGGCTCCTTCTTCACTAGACTTACGACCTTGCTGTAGGAATGGTCCACGAAACATTGATCTCTTTAGATTTCACACGATATTAAACCTTGCAATAAAACGGTCCGTGACGCGCTAATCTGTCAAGTTTAAGCTACCTTAAGAAACAAATACAATACTTCTGGGTCAAATATCTATAAAATCGAATGAAAATAAATCTGTTCAGAATAATTGAGTTCACGTCTTCATAAAATTAAAACCTTACCCCTATCATCATCAGGCCGGATTACAAATATGATCCTAACAAGTGAATCAATTCAACACAAGCCTATAGCTATTCCCAAAGATAACTTATTACAGGTTTTTAACCCTCTATCTACTATGATGCCGGCGGATTTTCTATAAAACTACCCTCCTCGACCCAAGTCCCTACATTAAATTTTTAATAAATAATATTTTTAATGCAATTATTAAATAAAAATATAAAATCTATTAATATAGTCAACGCATGGTAGCGCTGTTATCCTTCTCGTTGCCTAAATTCAAGTTCCAAATGTGAATGTGCACATTCTCACTGATTCATTTCGTCTTCATTATCCCCAAACAAACCAACAACATTAACATAATTTTAAAAGTAAAAATAAGTTGGAATATTAAAATTCTAAGGTTCATACCCATCTGGTGCACTTACATCTGGTGCACTGGGTAGTTTATATCTGAATCTGTTCCATCTGGTGCACTTACATCTGGTGCATTGGGTAGTTTATATCTAAATCTGTCCCATCTTGTGCGCTTACATCTGGTGCACTGGGTAGTTTATATCTGAATCTGTTCCATCTTGTGCACTTACATCTGGTGCACTGGGTAGTTTATATCTGAGTCGTCCCATCTTGTGCACTTACATCTGGTGCACTGGGTAGTTTATATCTGAATCTGTCCCATCTGGTGCACTTATATCTGGTGCATTGAGTAGTTTATATCTGAATCTGTTCCATCTTGTGCACTTACATCTGGTGCATTGAGTAGTTTATATCTGAATCTGTTCCATCTTGTGCACTTACATCTGGTGCATTGAGTAGTTTATATCTGAATCTGTCCCATCTTGTGCACTTACATCTGGTGCATTGGGTAGTTTATATCTGAATCTGTTCCATCTTGTGCACTTACATCTGGTGCATTGAGTAGTTTATATCTGAATCTGTTCCATCTTGTGCACTTACATCTGGTGCATTGAGTAGTTTATATCTGAATCTGTTCCATCTTGTGCACTTACATCTAGTGCATTGGGTAGTTTTCTGTGCTGCAGGTCCGGGGTTCAATCCTCGGTCCCGGCACAGATTTATCTGATTGCCAAACCCTTCCTTCACCTCTGACAAGATGTGTATTAATCACAACTTGTGAATGTGAGGAATGCCAGGTCTCCACCATGGTTCGGATTCCACGTTAAACTGTAGGTCCTCCATTTCATCTCACAATCACCCTACCATTGCACATTAGTGTAAGTGCGTATAACCCGAACGGGTAGTAAGACGCGGTGCTAATAATAATAATAATAATAATAATAATAACATTGGGTAGTTTATATCTGAATCTGTTCCATCTTGTGCACTCAAATATTTGTTAAGTATTATTATGTAAGCATTATTTTAATTTTTATTGTAAATAGACGCTGCGATGCTTTATGAAACAGTCAAGAAATGACTTGAACTGAACGTTTCCCCGGTAGAGACGTGAGAAGTATATGCAGCTAGATGACAGAGTTAGTAAAGCTGCCACAGAGCTTATTGATGACAATATCAATGTCGGTAAATGTTTATGGGCCTAAACTTATGTTATTGAACTGTAAAAGATGTGAGTTAAGTACCTATGATATAAATTACCATAATTTACATTTTCTTAGTACAGCGTCTTAATAACCGTTCGGGTTATAGGCCTATGTACTAAATAAACTAATGGCTTAGAGATTAGGAGGGCTTGATTGAAAGGAAGTCCAACAGCATTTGCATTGAAGGAGAGTGGAAAAGCAATTAGGGAAAATCTCTCTCAGTGCACCCGACCGGGATTGAGCCCTAATCTCCCCGTCTTCGGCAATCTAGTCTAGCACGAGAGAAGTTCGATGGACCACGCGGCCACCTAAACTGGTCGATTTTCTTTATTGATTGCTATTATTTACTATTTTGTACATGCTTGAAAAGAGTTACCTGTTGAACTTTAAGAAAATGAGAGTTGTTAATTTAACTATTTTAAAGTTAATGCTTTGGATTTACGAGAGTTAAGTCCCATTTTGCACTCACTCATTAAATAATTAATTACATAGCTTTATCTCCATTCTCCCCAATAAAATATTCCACACCTATTATTTTTCAAGTATTATCAGTTAAATTCCTACTAATTTGAAAATAGAGGTTATCAAGTTGTTCCTGCCCCAGCGTATAAGAGGGGGTTGAAACATCACTAATGACTCAAAGTCGTAAAATATTATTTTTTCTTGTCCAGCGAACGAGATGAGATAAATTCAGGTGGAAATTCCCTAGTGCATGAGATAGGAGGTCACCCATTGTAAAGTCTATAATCTTATTTCTGACAGTTTTTAAGTAAATAAAATTGAATTGTAAATACTAAATACTGTTTCATCCTATTTAATGCCCCAAACAAAGGCTGATATTTAGGTAATGAATTAAATATTATTCAGCTATTACAGTGTGAATGATAAACTATATGTACATTTTATAAATACAAGTAACTTTATTGGAAACTTATGCGTTTTCTAGTAGTAGTTCAGGTAGTAATTTTTAGCAATGTTTAAATACAAAGCATGCTCGTAAGAGATAAAGTTGTCTTACAAAGTAATCGAAACCAGGACCGAATTGTACAGGATTCGCAATATTTAAAATAGGTGGAAACTAACCCTGGCATAGATATAATGTCATTCTGGCTGTCAATTTGAGCAATTCTTCATTTATTTTTCATAAGCGCTAAAAGTTTATTCTCATAGAAATCTAATTTCACTATGGTATTTTAGCCAGGCGGGTGTTTGGGAGGGGGTGGGATAGCAACCTCGTCCTTAAATTCACTTAAAACTGTATTAATATATTTGGTATTCCTACTCAATGCTTAGGGTAGTGACTTATTGTAGCCTTAAAAAATTTATAAAACCTACAATCCCAATCATGTTCAATACAATCTTTGTATTAGCTCAAGAAAATAAAAGGTAATGTAGGGGAGGTCAGGCTAATATGAGCAGGTGTGATATATGAGCATACCCGTATGAAACTCTCCCCTTGGCAAGTATGTACTGCCAACTTATTGAAGAACGTTCAACTGCATCATAGCAACATAGACGGAAGTGCACGGCGATAATAAAAGAATCACAACGTCCTGTATTTATCAATTTATGAAAAGGTACGTTTAAAATTAAGTTACTAAAATGTTTCCCATAGTTTGTAAACGCAACAGGGACTACATTTATCTTTGGTTTGGTCGTTATTTAAGCTCAAATGTAACATAAAACCTACTAATTGCATCACTTGAAAGAAATTAAAGTTAACATCTCACCACAACAAACAAGATGGCTGAAAAGGCGAAATGGCCCCAGTTGTTAATATGAGCAGGGGTGCTCACAATAACCTAATATTTTTTAAATTGTGAATTTTTACACTTTTCGTCGTGTCTACAGCTACATCATGCTTAAGATAGCAAAAATAATAGCAATTAAAATAGTTAAAGTAATAATAATTAAAATAACGTAAAATTCCAGCCAAAGGTACAAGGAAGCCTTCTACCAGGAGAATGGCTCATTCTATTATATTCACGGATAGTCCTCACAAAAATAGCGTCGAGAATGCCAAGAAACACGTGTTATCACTACCAGAAAAAAGAGCAATAAAGTCTTCAAATTCATCATCTGATAAGAAGTCAAGAGATGTAGAAGATGCAGAGTGTATTTTCTGTGGGGATCTTTTTTCCAAAACAGGTGGTGATTGGGCACAGTGCCAAGCATGCAAAAAATGGGCTCACGTCAAGTGCAGTGGTGTTTCTAAACAACAGAAGCGTTACATTTGCGACCTTTGTTCAGACTAGCAAAATAGGCCTATCAAGACAGAAATTGAATATCAGTAGGTATTGGTTTGTGCTTGTAGGATACTAAGAGAGAAATTATTATATGTTATATCTTTACCACTGTTTCCCTGTGTGTATATGGCCTATTGAGTATTTCCGTCTGATATTTAAATTATCGTTGTATGTGTATATCAAATTATATAACACGATGCTAATCTTACCCCTCGGGTGTGCTCATATTTTCCTCCCATGCTTTTAATATGAGCACTTGCAGCTTCTTAATTATAATTTTTCTAGACCAAAATTATTAAAATATCATTCATATTTATTGTATTTTGTAGACCTAATTGAATGATCAATTGAATAAAATAGTATTACTTTTGGATAGCCATACTGTTTCTTATGAAATAAAAGATTTTCTTAAGGTGCTCATAATTGCCTGACTTCCCCTATATTATAAAATCCTTGCCCCAGATGTTGGATGATTTCAGCATAGGCCACCACATGAACATACCACTACCCCTTGCCTTTCTCCACCAACCCCCTAATACCTCAAAATAAAACAATATTTGGGGATTGTCCTTCCTTCACATAAGATGTGTAAACATTGTATTATGTCTTTTAATCATGGGTGATCCGTTCATACATAATTCAGACTAATACAATATTATCTTGTTAACAACCGACCATCTATTGACAAAACAAATAACTATTAAAGAGTATCGTAGATGAATGCGCAGAAGAATCAAGTCTGGAAAGAGTAGACCTATAGACACAACATTTTAAAGGGAGGAGAAAAATTTAAATTCCTGATTAAAATTCATATTCGTGTAATTAAGTCATGTGGGATAGCGTCTCACCTTTGCTTCGTTGCAGCCATGAGTGACACATGTGTATTTACACCAGGCGGAATATTTTTGGTTGGTGCAAAAATGTAATCCAACGGGATGATGTATTGGTCATCCGCAGGAAGCAATGTTCAGGCAGGACCAGCATCAATGTGCTGGCATATGCAGTAATGCACATATTTAGAGAGACAGAGGGCTTGGACACTACCAAATACTATATATTTGAGACTTCCCGGAAACACTTTAATCCTATATCTACACTCAGTCCCCTCTAATCCCTGTTATCTTTCACCTTTCATTTTAATCACCCCTCGTCTCCCTTCTGCACCCCTTATTACTACAGTGGATTTTACTCGCAATTCAGTGAAGTATCAGGAGCGTAATTATCTTAACTCTGTGAAAAGTTTGAAAATATTTTATATGATTTTTCAATTAGAATATAGGGTGAAAGTATAATATAAATACAGTAAGGGGAGGCCAGTATTTTCTTGTTTATTTTCAATCCACGTTTTATTCATACACTAATTACGTTAATATGACAGGGATGCGGAAAGTAGAGCTATAGAGTAAATTGGCTCGTATTTGCTTGGAGAGAGAGAGAGTGGTAAGCCATTACATAAATTCTACTCTCAGTACACCAGACCGAGATTCAAACCCCTATCTCCCCATTACCGGTAATTTAGTCAAAAGATGCATCCGGACTATCGAGCTGAACCTCAAACTTAGCCTTGAGCCGACCTACTCATATGTTTCCACGTGCGGGCAATATTTCCAGCGAGATGAACTTCGAACATTCCTGCAAGCCATATTCTGTTTCGGAAAAATGATGTACTCCGTAGTATGACACACGCTATGGACAGTAGATACCTATTAATTTGAGACAATTTTATCTTGTCCAATTCATACTGAGACACTCAAAAACAAGATAAAACAAAATCCGGGTCGACGATAGAACACATATGAACATTCCCCCATTACTCTTTCACTCCTCCCACTCTCCTCTCCTACACCTACCCTCTTCACGTGTCCTCAGTTTTATCTTTGACCGTATTTTAACAAGAAACAAACAAAAATTTAGAGTTGCAAGTGCATAGTTTGAGATTCGGCTCGCATCACTGTCCAATGAGCTGTCACCTATGAGCCGAGCCTTGTAACATCCTTTGATGTCTCCTCAAAATACCGACATTCAATGATTCGTTGCGAGAATTCCGTCGAACACGTGACCGGGTTTTGTTTAACCCATGTTCACACTCGCGACATGGCTTGGATTGAGGTTTGGTTAGATATTTAGGACGTAGCTTAACACTAGATTGAAGCATTAGACCATGCAACCACAGATGTGGCTGGGAGGCCAGTTAACATTTGCACAGTGTGGCAAAAATATGGCATAGGACCTGCCTGCAAATACTGTGTATTATGAGACAGATTATTTTCCCCCGTGTTCACCCCTGGCATGGAAATATCCCTCCCATAATCCAGAAGTAAAATACACCGAGTTGTTAACATAGTAGATAATCTGTCGCGCACCCTTCCATTCACAATCCAATAGATCACCTTGTAATCTCTCTCTAGGTCACCCCGCTTACTCCCTAAAACCTCCTCTCACGCCCTATAGCTTCCCTTAACCCACCCCCATTCACTGTCGACACTGATGTCACGAGTCACTGGTGTTGGTCACGTGACAAAACAACACGCAGGTCAAACCTCGGCGTGTTCATAGGGAGAGAATGCTTACGTCAAGATATGTATCTTGATAAATATCTTGCTTGATACATGTTGTGTGTCGTGATTTAACACGCTCTTGAAATTGATACAGATTTACTTAGTCTTTTTTATTTAATTAAATCTATAATCTATTATTTACTACCTGCATTGGTGGTAACATTAACTAAGACGTCAGTCCTATATGATCTACAAAGATAGATACCAGGTTACGGATATAGTCCACATCCTTCAATTAAATATAGTTGGAAAATACACCTGGACACGAGAATCGAGCCCAGATCTCTTGGCTTAGCTCAGTGGTAAGAATATTGGTGAGCTAGGCCTAAGCTCTCCGGTTTGATTCCCGTTTGTATGTGTAAATTTAAGCCATATTTTATTTTATTTCATCTGTTATAGTTTTACGTAACGGTGAGGTCGGTTTTAGACTCCTAACCTGTGTTCTGAGGTGGTTTTCCTAAAACTGTTTCCCATTATCTCTCCACACAAATATTGGTAGGTTCCCTCCAAATTATTATAGTTATATCGTTAAATGTATACATTTAATAGTTATATCTCCTATTTTAATAGTATAAGTAAGCAGATAGCTAGGTCGAGTTGTAAGACGCGGCGAAACAAAATAAAACTAAAAATTATTTATTTATTTATCGGCAGGGTAAACAAACTTTAGCGAATGGGTAAACGTTAATAAACAACTCATTAATTTTGAAAAAAGGGGCCAAGTATTGCAGGTTTGACTACCATGTCCAGGTGTAATTTTTCAAAATGTGCGAATACGATTTTTGATGTGGCTGGTCCCGTACTAAAGATCATTTAGATCCCCCAAACTTCGTTAGTCATGTACAGCGTATGCTACTCCATGTCTTAATAAGAAATGATAATCTACCGCTTCCCCATGAGAGTTTATTAACCTTGGCAATGTGTTTTTATTGGTAAGCTACATCAACGCTGAAAGGTCTTAGTGTGATTGTACACTATATACCTGAATGAGATTCGAACCTTTATCTCCCCATCAATGGCTATCCAGTCTATCGCAAGCAAGAGGCCTCAAGGTGAGAGTGTAGGTAGCGCGAGGAAAGGTCAGTATTTTTGAAGTTTTTATATCAAAATACTTTTTGGTCAAAATAAATAAAATATCTCAGTATAGTTATAGAGTTTAACTTTATTTATATTCGGATACCTGTCATAAGCATTGCGGCATTAGATGAGAATCTTTTTAAATGAAAAAATCTTCAAATTGAATGGCGTTAAGCAGCAAAGATCCAAGCGCCACTAAGATGAAACCGAGTAAATTGAGTTCAAAGTAAATGCTCCACTATAAATTCCTATTTACTTATATAATAAAATTAATTACATGAAAATATAGTACAAAGTGGTGTTTTTTAATATACTACAAGACCAATATACATAGTGTGCTATTTACTTAATAAAAAAATCATTTGGCACTTGGTTGAGTGCTGCTAATTTCATAAAACAACTTAAATATTTTTGTCAACTAAACCATGATACACAAACCTGTATAAATGCCACTGATATATTGTTAAAAATTGTGAATCTAATAATATAAGTTAATATTAACAGTGAGGTTTTCAAAAATATTTTGACAAAAGTTTTGTTCTTATTGGTGCTGTCTTTTCACTTAAATAATTTCAGTGGAAAAGTCAAGTTCACCATCGTAACCATCAACATCATCAATGATCTTTTGGTCATCAAATATATTATTACAAAAGGGTTTTGCATCCTCGGGAATAAGTAGAAGGATTGATTTAATATCTGCCAGTTTAGGACATGATATTGCTTTGCCGTTAGGCCAAAGTGGGACAAGGTTCTCCATCGCAAATGTTGTAGCAGTTGGATGAGCATGTACTCTCTTACTAATGTCCACTTCAAAGTAGATCACATCATCACTATTCATTTTCACAGATAAAATGTATGGCTTCTCTTTAACTAGTTTTATTTCTCGTATTTAAAACCAGTTTATTTACAGTCTAGTACGGTCAACTTTGCGGTTCACTATAAAATTTTCCAGTGAAACAGTTCCATAAAAGTCATCGTTACTCATTTTTATAACCTGCATTTTATTTCTTCGGCGACAGTTCCTCGTTATTTCCACATAATCTTCATCTGAATATAGTCTTTGCACGTGTTTAAGGGCTTTCTCGATGTCACTAAAGTCACTATCGTTTGGCAGATAGCTATGGCCAGATATCAAAAATTTAATAGGGATAATCTTTAGTCTTGGATGATTTTTTAATAAAACATTCAACATTAATGAGAGTTTAATATTACGGTTTTGTCCTCCACATGAATCGGACCACAACCTCTTCTGACAAGTTCATTTCCATGTGCTTCAACAGACATAAGCTGATTTCTTGTGCTTCTCTTCCAGCAGCCCCTTCCATCCATACATAACAAAAACATTTTCCAGATTTTCTAGAATATACTCCCAGACCGATCCCGTTCGGGTGCACTGAGGGAGTTTTTCCTAAATAGTTTCCCACTCTATCGCCACGAAAATTTGGGTGCACGTCCTAATTTACACCTACCTTATCCCTAACCATTAGCGGCATAGTTGTATTGCCCAAAAGAGTAGTAAGAAGCGGTGATAAATAATATATATATCTTAAAGAACATTCTTGTTTTCAAAAACTAATAATGTTACAGATATTCGAATAATGTTATGTATATTAATTGTTATTATTTCTAACTTTCTGTAAAATAAAAACTTCTGAACATTTCCAGTTTTCTTCATCAATTTTTCAAATTGTAGAATTATTGACGAAGCCTTATCAAAAATTATTAATTTGTTACCGAGCTACGAATATAAACAGACAAAGATTTGCCCATGAGGCAATTACAACATTGCAAGAACAGCCAACACAACATAAAATCATACTATTGAACTTTATGCCTGTAGGAAGTTAGATTGTGTGAAATTATAATAAAATCCAGGGAAACTTAATGTTTCAGCTTTTTCTGATATCTTTGAATTATCATTTTGGTTGTCTTCTGTATAGAACGTGGCAAGAGCCAAGTCTACTAATTTTTTTGAATGTTCTGACATGTTAATAGGCTATTCAATATATTTTTTAATGTTTTCTATAAACAATAATATTAACATCTTCCTAAAACAAAATAACTCAACTGGTAGCACAAAAAGGATTACACAGCTTATAAGAATCAATCAAACACACTCTGACATACAAATACAGTAGCTAAAAGCGGGAAACTGTGTCGCTTGGTTGTTTGTTGCTTATCAGCAAATGACAGAAATACATTCAAAGGACTGCATTATGGTGGTTGGATGTTTGTTGCTAATTGAAGAAAAGACCTTTACAAAATGGCGGTTTGTTTGGACATCTGTAGATGGAAGCACGATGCAGGAAACACTTTTATATTTATTTACAAGATAGAGAGGACTCTTTTCTATCACTTACACACAAAAACACAAAAAAAATCGATATTGGCGCTTGGTTGTTTGTTGCTAAACACTATTCAATTCTAGTACTTCCTTGACAGATTTTGAAGAACTGTTGATATCACAATGTGAAGAATATTACATTCTATGTTTCTACTGGAGCAATATTTTATTTATTTTAGAAAAAAAAAAGTGTCGATACAAAAACTACAAAAATACTGCCCTTAAATCACGTTTCCTAAATTTCCACCTTAAACTACAGTTAGGATTTTGTTGCTAGTTGTCATAGGCGTGAGCACGGGATGTTCGTGTGTCCAATCACACTGTAATGTCTTAAAAAGTGCTTTGCCGATTCAATTTATTCACATGAGTTTTTAAATACAAATTGTATTGACACATATTAAACACCTATATGAGTAATATGGAATGTTCATAATGTTTTAAAAATTAGTATAGGCCCCCATATAAACATAGTCAAACAAGACTTGTCTTTGTCATTTAATTACTATGTGATTGAGGAATTTAAGATAAAAAGATGAATACATATTCATTTGATAATAATGTATTTTTAAATAAGTTTTAATGGTTTAAAATTATTGTATAGGTTTATTTAAGCTTTATTTTATTTTGTTTGATAAATATAATTAACACTCATTTTATTTCCAAGTATTTTAACTTGTTTTTAGGGTAACTTTGTGTCGTTGATTCCGAACATAGCACTCGGTTTTACTTTATTGACTCTACCTTTTGAGAAAAATAGATGCCCCCATTGAAAAACATAAACAATACAAAACATTTAATGGTCAGGTGTAGCCTACACACAAATAAGATGGAAACTGTATCAAATAATACAAAAGTAAGCACATGAAAAACCTAATGGCGTTGTTTTCAGTACAATAACAAACAAAAAAAGCAAGTTTATTCAGATCGTCACAATTAATGCATATAAAAACACCGTGTGTATGATTTTATTTTATATGGTTCTTTAGGACAATCATGTTGGAAGCTCCAGCAGTAGTCTGCCATCATGTGTATGTCCCATATGCCTTGATACCTTTCCTCCATCACTTTTACATCCTGATGGAACCTCTCCACTTGTTCCTCACCATAATCACCAAGACTATCCGGGAAACCTTTCTCAGGGGTTATAGGGATAGGGTACCTTTATGCTCATATTAGTAACCAGAATTTTAAATTTAATGAGCATGCTTTGAACCAATTCTTCATAACTGTCAGCTTTGTGGTTACCCTAGAAGCTCTTGACAACTGAGACAAAACAGCATCAGCTAGAAGCTTCAACAGTATTCATAGAGTTAATGAAATTCAAATCATTGATGATTCTAAGAATTTTAGGACCATCAAAGTTCCCTGCATTTATTTTTATATAGTCAGTCCAAAGAATGGTCTACCAATATATTTGAATCTATAACCATATTCGTTCAAAGTCTTAACAAATGGCTTCACGAGTTAGAGCTTGATATGGAGTGGTCGGAGAGTGATTTTATCTCTCTCAACCAAGGTCCCGTTAATTATGCTCGCTGCACCTAAAGTCATGTTTTCCTTGGAAGGTCAATTCACTTTTTTCCAATGATCCTGTTTTTCCCTACCATTCCACAAGCATATGAAACAAGGGTGTTTTGTTCATCCACTTTGCTGCCCAAGCAAGAAGTTAATCATATTTAGATCATTATAGCAAATCTTCTGCATGACCATTTTGATATTTTTATATTCTTCTTTAATTTTGGTTGCGTAAATAATTGGAATAGATGCATAACAGTTACCATTGCGTAATAAAACACATTTCAATCTTCTGGTAGAGCTGTCTTATCAGACAATATTCCTGTACTCCCATTTGAAGAAGAAGTTCGGAAATTGATTGCACTAAGTTTTTGAAAATTCTGTCATCAGTTAACAATTCATAAATGAGTTTTTTTACCACAAAAACAAGTATGCAGTGTTATTTATCATAAAACACAATACCCAGAATTAAAAAACTATCTTTGGAAACATTCACGAAATATTTTGAATTTTCAAAAATGTATCATCAGTAAGCTACCCTTCAATGAATTTTAGCCCAAAAATTAATAATACTGTGCTATTGGTAATGCCAAAAAAATCTTATGCATACATTTCAATCAAAATTGTTAGAGCCATTTTTGAAAAACTATCAAAGGTGCAGCTTTTCACATTAAGTGGGTGAATCAACACTAAGCGACATCTCTCTAGACGTCTAAACTGGCGCTTTCATACAATTGTATTTATAGAAACCGCTAAGACTGCATCCATCTTGCATGAGCTCTTTGATCAAACTAGTTGACTCGATGACTCAACTCAGTAGTGTGAAAGGCCTTGACTCAAGAGTCAGATTGGACTTGACTCCACGAGAATCGACTCAGCTTGTGACTCTTTGGTGTGTAACCAGGCTCTGAATAGGCTGAATTAAAGGTAACAAGGATGTCAAGGCTCTAATCTCATCTGGGTGTACTGTGGATGATATTTACCATGCCTTATCCACGATGGGTTTATTTAATTTAAGTTAACCTGCCAATCTTTACCTTTTTGAACTAGTAATTAATAATCATGGTATAGAACCAGTGTATTAAACTCACTTGATCATTAGGGCCAAATTGAAAATACTGAGGGGGGCACGTTTCAAAAAATATAGCTAATATGGTTTTAAAAAATCAAGATTAAAACCCTTGTTATTTAAAAAGAAAAGTTAAGATTGTATCGTCACTTCTCCTATCTGATTAAAGAAGTGACGAATACACTTACAAATATATTTAATGAAGTACAGGAAGAAACAAACATAAGAGAGAAATACAAGTTTAACAAATCAGTTTATTTAAATTTAATCAAGTTGAAAGTAATACAAATGGTTTGATGAGATCGTATACTAAACGTTCCATTGTATATTGATGGGAATTACATCTTTTATTTTAGACATTGTGTCCCCAATTGGGAGCGTTAGGTGTGAAGCACTTTGGTTTGACCTGCAACCATGACAAGTATGGTTGTGTCTATATTAGAAAGGGTGTAACTTGTTAAAGAAGAACAAACACACTCTATTAGAAGGTGCGTCTGCCTCAACACAACGGCACTTTAAATTGGAAACAATAATTGATTTAAGTTTAAGCTACAATACTTAACACCATTCCAACCTTGCGGCTACTAGACTTTAACTTAATTTGCATATAAAAGAACAATAATTAACAATACCTAATTCTAGACAGTCCTAGTTTTAAAAGTTACGACGTTGGTAGTTAAATGAGCTAGCTGGCACGAGTTATCGCCATATTGAGTTATGAAATACAAAGGTTAAGTTCCTAGAAAAAAACAATAAGTTTACAAATAGTTGGTGGCAAGTACCAGGAATCTAGGCTGTAAAAATACTATGGCCTGTCTATTCCTCATTAGTACTGCCTGGTATTTCAATAGTATATTTAAATAGCAACACAAGTCTGAACACAGACTATAACAACAGCTAACAGTTAAACATTAACTAATTCAAACGACGCCTGAAGGTGGCCGATCAAAATAAACAAATAAACAATACCCCGTGGGCCACTACTCTGGACTAGAAGCGTACCCACGAGTTGATCACCGAACAAAGGTACATCAATAGAAAGATTAGAGACTGGTATCGGTCCCAGACCTAACTATTTCATGGAACAAAGCTATAGATAACCTGATTTCCACCATTTTTCGATCCAAAGATTTAGCCTAACCTGAACCTGGCCAGACAGTATAGGGCGTCTGGTTATTGTTAAAGTATTTAAGACTATGTCTTATGGAAATAGTACAACATATTACGAAGACCCTATCAAAGATTACTAGATTAAGTTTTCATAGTCACAGACTTTACTTCATCTGCGGCGAGGAGGAGAGACCGACGCCTCAAACATCGTGATCACCGCTGGTTTAGTACACTGGTCCTTGGTTCACTTCTAGGCAGTTCCTCCGACGAATCGTTACAATAGAATACAAAATGTGAAGCGAGGGGTGGTGGTTTTATACAAGATGCACTGACGTATTAGGGAAGGGACATCAACAAGGAGAGGGGAAGTGGTGATTTTATAGAATTGAGCAGAAAGACAACTAGCGCCAAGAGACGGCCGCTGAGGACAACACAGGGAAGCGACTGGTCATTATAGTCAAGTCTGGCCAGCGTGTAAAATGTCTGTGTGTTGAACTTCCTCCATGAAGTGTTTAATTGTCAGGTGAGGCACTTTCCTCAAGTCTGGGCGTTTCCAGCAACACTATTTCACCGTGAGCTTATATCCTCCACACATTAATATCAGAATGTATTAGTTCTTGGATTTATTGTGATAATCAAATATAAGGTATTTGAGTGTAAGTGCTAACGGCTAATTAGTTCGTTACAAGATCATAAACAATTTTAAGACTTATTTTTAATTTTTACTCAGAAATACGAAGTTTTTTTATTTTCAGCAATGATGTTTAGTGTTAGTCCATAAATCTTGTGTTCAAGTCATTTTCATGTTAAATGTGTGATCGTAAGCTTCGATCTCTCAGGTGTTTGTTCCTTTACGTAAGAGAAAACAATTGTTCACACATTTGTGTGTTGACAAACATTGCAATATTCGGTGCGCAAATCTAATACATTTTGGGAATCGAGTTCTAGTTATCAAAGAGTACAAATTTAGTACAGTAAACTCAATTGCTAAATTTACAAAATCACCAAATGTCACAATCTCAAATTGTGTATTTCTTCAATTTTAATGAAATTAAGAATAGGGCCACATGTTATGTTGGTACATTATTAAGTCCGTGGGCCGCACAGAATCATGGAGCAGGCAACACATGTCTCGCAAGTTTGACAGGAGCAGAATAAAATGTAGTAATAATAACAAATCCACTTTCGTAAAGAAAAAAAAAATCCTGTGGTTTGCACAAAAAAAATCAAATAAACTGGAACTAAAGCATAAAATGGTGTGTGGTCTGTCATTCAGTTGACTGTAGTATAAAACAAAAAATAGCATTAATGCGGGAGTGTAATGAACTAGAGTAAAGGCCAGTGTTTTTCAGTTTTTGTAGCAAAATATAATTATGACAAAAACGAATCAAATATTTATCTAATAGAAACTTAGATTTTAATTTTCTTCACATGATAATATCAACATTTCTTGAATATCTCTCATGAGCATAGCGGCATTAGAGGACAAACATTTTAAATGAATAGAATACAACTGTCATTAAGTTCTAGGCCACACTTGACAGATATTCAAGAAATATTGATATCCCCATGTGAAGACAATTATTCAACTCTAGGTTTGAACTAAATTATATTTGATTTATTCTGACCAAAAAACTTTTTTGACATAAATTACTACAAGCACACTGCCTTTATCTAACGTCCCCTAACCTTCCACCTTAATGTTACAGTGGCCCATGTTTTATACATACACAGCAAGAGCACATCAAAGCTGCCCCATCACATAGCGTTGTTTGCTCACCATCCCGGACAAATACTCATCAACTTCAAGCGGAAAAGTCCACCAGAACAGAGGTGGGGAAGGAGGGAACTCACATATGAAGAATCCACCCTCGGCATCCAATCACAGGTGAGGTTGTTGGTAATTATGAGAAACGTCTCTAATCGGGAGCACAAGGCCGTACGTGGCACACACTCCTATACTTATAATTATATCACATGTCTGGCGCAGACACATCAGACCGAACATTAAATCCATAAACGTAGAGTAGAGTTGGGGAATCATTCGGACAAAGAATAAATATGACCTACAATGATAAGTACACAGTTCAGTGACAAGGGCAGTAGGGTTTCGAACAGCGGTAGGGTGTTCCGAGATGTATTATTTTTATAAATGGTTTCCCACTCTCCCTTCACAAAAATGAGGCTAAAATTCCTATACATTCTACTTCCCTCTTCCTACTTTCCTGGTGGGTTTGTGAACTAAATATTAATAGTTTACAGTCTTGTTTCCTGGTGATGGGAAGAACGGCGTTTAAATTCTGGCCTAATTTAGAGAAGGTGGTATTTTCAAATAGTTTCCCATTCACTCTACACTAAAATCTAATTGCATTTCCTCTGGATTCCACCTTCTTCAAACTTACATCATTTGAATTTAATAAAATATTAGAAAAAATTACTGCCTTTCTAAATTTTCAACACCAATTTAGGAAAATAAATGTTGTCTATGGTTGAAAATGACACACACTCGGAATATTTTTAAACAAAGAATAGTAATAATAATAATAATAATAATAATAATAATAATAATAATAATAATAATAATAATAATACCAAGACTATAAAATATTGATCTAAAACTTTTCTTGGGAGATGTTTGAACAAAAATGAAATAAAATAAAAACCTCGATAAGCTTTCGTAGGTAATGGGAAAGAAATTTCTTTTCATTATTTGTTTTGTTATAAAAAAATATAATAATAATAATAATAATAATAATAATAATATTACTCTGAATAAATACGTTTTGAAACTTTTTTTGAGCCGCGTCTTATTACTTGTTTGGGTTATATTATTATATACTAATTTCAGCCATTGTTTTATGGATTAGGAAGGTTATATTAAGAGGAAGTCTACCCACATTAGGGTGGAGAGGAAGAGAGAGAAAAACCATTTTGGAATAATTACTCTCAGTAAACCCGACCGAGATTCAAACCACAATCTCCCCATCATCAGTGGTTTAGTCTAACGTGAGAGTAGTACCTTAGATCATGCAGCCACCTAAGCGGGTAGCTATTTTATTGTTTATTTTGCCAACCCATTGAAAAACCTACTTATAATATACAAAATAGATCAAACAAATACGCAATGTATAATTCAAAGATGAATCTAAAGTACTTTAACCAGCTTCAGTGGCCACGTGGTCTAACGCGCTACTATAGTGTTATACTAGACTACCAAAAACGAGGAAATTAGGGTTCGATTCCAATCGCGTGCACTGAGGGTGTTTTTTTCCTAAATGGTTTTCAACTCTCCTTCCACGCAAGTGCGGGTGCACCTCATCTCAGTCAAACTTTCCTAATCCCTAAACCATTAGTGTAATTAGTTAATGGGCATATAACCCGAACGTGTAGTAAGACATGGTGCTAAAATAAAATTTAAATAAAGTATTTTACGCCTGGGGTGAGTCCTTCCTTGGTCACTCCTAAAAATAAATTTTAGCTTCAAGCATACACATAAAAATATTATATTTGCAATTAGATTTCTTAACACTATAGTACCATTAGAATTAAATTTAAAATAAGAAAATATAAGGTAATTGAATATTCAGTGCATATGTTGTACTTAATTTTATTGTATTACAAATAAATGCAGTCTCAACTCTCAGTCTATCCCTTAAACCTAAATGGAGAATGTACACATTCTCAGTTTACTTGGTAGAGAAGATCCTGATTTAAGAAGCAATGAGAAATATTTATTTAAAACCAGAGGTCAACATTACACTTGCTTTTTAAATTACTGAGTCTCTTTGTTTCAAATTTTTAACCCAGTGATTATTTTATATTTATGTATTCCCCGAGCTTATAAAGTTAGTCTTAAATCTCTCTGTCTCTATGTCTGTCTATCTATTTGTATATGTGGTTTCCCTGGTCCTGCAGCAAAAACAGTTTGATCGATTTCTTTCAAACTTGATTTTATGATTATTTATCTGGTCAAACCTTGAGACCAAATCATTCTTTTAGTTACAGCTATATAAATTAAGAGTAGCTTACTATTGTTTGATTTTTGAAAGTTTGAAATTTATTAAAAAATACCGGAGGCAATTTTGTTTTTAATGGTTGCCTAGTGAGTGTTTTAAATATTAAATCACAGCATATACTTGTTTTTCTAAGTGACGTTAATGTAAGATTAGGAGGTTGCTTTTAATAATAAATTATTTTTGAAAATTTTATTCCAAACTCTAATAAATATTATGAGAAAGTTTGTCCGTCTGTACTGTAAAATTTATTATAAAAATGTACTTATTTTGTAAATTTTCAGCTTGTTATTTTTAAATAAACTTTGAATATTTGATTTAGATTTTCAATAAACTTAAGATTCTCATCCTTATAAATGTATTGAGTGATTTATAATAATTTGTCTGTAATCCAAATGGGTACTAGTGTACGGCTGAATAGTAATAATTGCAGTTTCAATTTTATTTACAATAGGGCTGGCTGGCAGTCATAAGACCTATAAGATCTCAGCACTGAAAAGGACACTTAGTACTTAACATAAAAAAATCAGAAATCGTAGCTAAGTAATCATACATACAAATAAATATTTATTACAAGATAAGGAAAATAGTAATAACGACATTAAAAAATAAAAGTAGTGAAAATCAATCAGCATTAATATCGATTATTAGATCAAAAATACAAACAGCAAAGAGAATACTGCAAATTTGAATATTAGAAGTAGAACATGTACTGATTAAATTAATGATAGGGGAGTTCCTTTTGTTTTAAAAGTTGAAATCAACAATTTTATATAGGTCTATGACTAACCAACAAAAACTTTGACTTCACCTCTGCTTCAATTTACAGCATTCAGTTTGTCCAACAGTACACAGCGTTATTGATTTATCGGGACAAATTGGTTGGTTATAACTCCTCGCCGATAATGAAACCTCACCCCCATCCCTATCACCCACCAACCCCTTCAATGTATACACGGGGTTCAAAGTGGTTCAAACGTTTTGTTAAAACTAACAGGAGTAGGGGCTCACCAGTTGTGTGAATATCATGCTTGAGCTAGTTACTTCGTTATATGAACTTCATGAAAACTGCTCCATGACGTCGAAATGACATACGAAGTTCATTTCAAATACCTGTTGGTAAAAAGGGGCAGAGTTGCGGTTTCCTGATTTGGGAGGTAGCGTGAGATAATAAGGAGGGTTTTTGGTTAGTAGGAATATGGGGAATGGTAATGAATGTTCTAGATTGTAAAGTAAAATTAATTTTAATTGAAAAATAATTATCTCTCTATTAAATATCATACCCAGATTGGTGAATGTGTGAGATAAGGCCTCAACCTCGTCTTGTCTAGTTTTCTCTTGGTGGCTTGGGTTCAAATCCCTACTGGGTGTACTGAGAGTTTATTTCTACCTAAATGATTGGTATTGTGTATATGCATGAACCTAAGTAGAACTTAGAGGAATTCACCCACATTTGCTTATTGGAGAGCGAGGAACTATCTTTGACCAATAACACTTCAATACACCTAGCTTCATCTTTAACCTCTAATTATCCAATGAGTTCAAATCACACGAAACGAGAATAAGGACTATATTTGTAAGTATGCTTGTACAATATATATCTACAGTTAAATTTAAAAATGAACCAATATCCATGGGGACAAAACTTGAGAAAAAGCGGAAAACCTTTATCTATCAAATATTGTATAGTTGATGTATTTAAAAAAAAAAAGAGTGGTTTTATATGAATATATAATAAAGATATAGATATTTTAATTTGTCCTCGTTGAATAAAAATTAAAAAAAGTAGAACTCAACACAATCAACCTTTAGACCAGAGCAGATAGTTTTGTTGATAAGATTTCAGCCCTCCACTTAATTGCACACCGAGACTTATGTTGAATAGATAATCACGTTAATTGACTTATAACAAATTCGCGTCTGTGGGCGCATGGCAGCATACGTCACTCTCGCAGTAGATTTAACTGTTGCTGACCGAGATATCAGTTTTAGAATCCTGGTCGTGTGCATCGAGTCACTTGGTTTTACTACCCCAACCTTTTATCTCCACGAAAATGTGGGAATTTCTTCATTATATTATATCTTCCTCGCCCCTGCCTCATTAGTGTAAACAAGTGGAAGAGAGCCCAGGCAGATAATTAATGTTACGTATTCGAAGCGACCCTTCTCAAAGCGACTTGTATTGGAAGCGACCACAAAAACTTTCATCGTCTTCAGAGCGATCAAACATGTTTTTAAAATTCACCCAAGCGAATGAGCTAGGTATTTGTAAAAAAATAGCATATGAACAAAATAATTAAAACAACAGCTAGCCTAACCTAGCTAATCTAACATAGCCTAATATAATCAACTTAATCTAACATAAACTAACCTGATCAACCTAAATATAAGGAATTAGGTGTAATACATCCCGGGACTTTGAAAATACGAAGGACTTGAAAATATGTATTAATATGTTAAGCTACGTGAATAAATTTTATAAGAATTTTGTACTTATGTAATATGAACATTGTACTTATTGTATATAAGAATAAAAATAATTATTGACAGAGATTGATATCTGCAACTAGATCCAGTATAGCAATAGGCTAAGTACGTACGAATAAGAGCAAAATGACTCATAACATAATGTGGTCGCTTCCAATACGAATGTTAAACATCTGGTCGCTTCCAACACGAACGTTAAACATTTGGTCGCTTCCAACACGAATGTTAAACATCTGGTCGCATACATTACGAATGTTAAACATCTGGTCGCATACAACACGAATGTTAAACATCTAGTCGCTTCCAACACGAATGTTAAACATCTAGTCGCTTCCAACACGAATGTTAAACATCTGGTCGCTTCCAACACGAATGTTAAACATCTGGTCGCATACAACACGAATGTTAAACATCAGGTCGCTTCCAACACGATCTTTGCTTGGCCTCTCGGAGTACAGTTACTTCGGACACTAAACCACACTAAGAATTAAACGAATAAAACAATATGATAAAATATGGCAATTATTAAAAATGTTTGTATACATTAAGGTCACTCAGACATCCATCAACATTTTATTGTAAAATTTTACCAAGTATATGTTATAAGCTATAAAATCTGATTAAATTATTTCAAAACATACAGCTCGCGTGTTAAAAGAGGTCAAACTTGTTATTTTATGCTTTTGGCATTCCATTGTTAGGTTAAATAAATTAATATATGGGGCTGCAATTAAGTATAACTAGACATTCATATGAGGTGTACGCCAAGACATGTGATATTCAGAGGCCCCTTTTGATAGATATTATCAATGCCTATAAAATAACAATAATAAAATAGTAAAATGTCATCAGTGATGACCGCAAAAAAAAAATTGTATTTTCTAAACGGCCCTTCCTACGAAATTGCACCGTAACATATATCTGTGTTTCTAATAATCTATCCCCAGAAATAATAATATACCACCTACAGTTAGAGAGAGAAGCATATACTGAGGGGAGAGAGATATAGCCAGTTATACAGAGAGAGAGAAAAATACAGAGGAATAAAACGCAGTTACGTTTTGATCTCATTCCACCCCCTGCATTCCTCTCCCCACCACTTCTCAAGTCTCATTATTATCTCACATTTAAGCCCCAGTACCTAACGTTTCGTGTTCTGTATCCGCCTCACTTGTCATAAGACATATTAGGCGCCCTTTTCATGGGTTCCCATTGTCTGATTCGTGGGGACGTTACGGGCAAGCCATCCGGAACAAAATACATTTTACAAGATCACTTCTAAAAAGTACCAACTCCAGAAAAAAAAAACTATTTATGAAAATATTAAATTGAATATTGTCAAACTAATTTAAGAAGTTTTTTATAGACAAATAACCCTTTTTGGTGGTCAAACAGACTAAACATCAAGCCCATCTCGGTTTACGGGTGAAAGGGAGGTTTGGTCCCGAATCTCGGGTAGGTGTAATGAGAGTGGAATTTTCCTAGCTGTATTTTCACACTTTCTCCATACAAACGAGGGTACACTTATTTTAAATTCCACCCTTCTCATTCCTACCTTATTAGAGTAATTAACTTATAATAGTATGGACATACCCACCTCAGTAGCCAAACGGTCTAAGGAGTTAATCTTGGTTTAGATTGTCCTGCAGATGACGGGGAGATCAGGGTTTGAGAGCCGGTCGGTTCTAGTGAGGGTGGTTTTCCCTATATGGTTTCCAACTCTCCTTCTACACAAATGCGGATATATTACCTATAAAATGCTTCCTTCCTCACTCCTAACCCATTGAGAATAATTATTATAGATGCATAGAATGTGAACAGGTAGCAAAATGAGGGGATAAATATATATAGTATAGATAGCTAGTAAGATTCGTGCATAAAATAAAGTTTAACATGGTATAAATAAAGTTCCCTTTACAACCCAACTGATTATAGCAGAGCACGACCTACAAACTAGCTTAGAGCTCTTACCTCAGTAGAAATATGCACCTCCAACTATTCTAAGATGTCGGCCAAGTTGAAACAGTCTGCCGTTAGTTATGTCAGTATAACTATGCCAATAATTTGCTTTGAATAAATATTTCGGGAGTATTCATTACTATTGATAGAACTTTACTCTTTTATAATACTATCCCTTCATGCTACATCCCGATTTAGATAAGTAGGAACATTTTTTACGTCTAAAAATTCAGTAAAACCAATTTTACATAATTAGACGTCTGGCCATGTGATGTGCAGCTGTCGTTTTTCAAAGATACAATTCCTATGAAATACGGTAATGCTAATAATAAAGTGCATGCTATCAATACAGTCGGCAGTAAACATATGTATGTAATTTCCAAAGAGATTTCTTCTTAAAAGAATTATACTCGTATTTTACATGCCCTGGCTAGATTCCAGGGGTAGCTGACGAAGAACTAGATGAACTTCCTCGGGTTAAGTTCATTTGTAAGACGAGTGCAAATATAATCTATGTGTTTGTAAATTTACTTCAAACACAAAATGCACCCAAAGAAGGCAGACTGGAACTACCTCACTTCTTCCCCGCGCTTTCAAAATTACAAATAATTTTAATAAAAACTTAAAATAATCTTAAGAACAATAATAATGTTATAGCACTAAAGAAGAATGAACGCATATAATACATTTTAAAAGAAGGCTTAGGATATTATATTCAAAAATTCCCTAAAATAAAAAATGAGAATTTACTACCACGATACGCCAATCTTCCCACCCCCTTCCATTTTCCCTTGCCATCTCCTCATTTTTCCTCCTAAGAGTAACTGTATAATCTCCCCACCGATTAAATACCCCAATAAAAAGAGTACTTAAACAAACATGATGCCGCATAAAATATGTCCACTGGATTTGACACCTTATTCAAACAAGACGTTCGCTTAGACACATTCTCTTACGAATCGAGAAATGTTTTGTATAAAAAGGATATTCAGATCTTCTTTTGAAATAACAAAATCTTTAGAAAGGTATTTTTTTCAAGATTATAAATTGTAATTCCACCAAAATACGTTTTCATTTCTGAACATCATATTATTTTTAGCTAATAATTTTTATTAAAAAATGGCTTACCTGTAATACTATTTAATAAAATAATACCCACATTGTGTTTATTGTAAATTAAATTATTTAAAAGGTATTATAATAAAAATAAAAACACAATAGTAGGCATTCTCGTCTAGTCTTTTTTCAGTCCATCCAGTAGCGGGAAGATCTGGGTTCAAATCCAGTTTTGGAATTCTTAGTTTTTTTCCGTGATTGTTTATCCCTCTACCTCCAGGGAAATGTGGATGTACACAATATTACCTCTAAATCATTCCTTCCTCAAATATAATTCATAAGTGTGAATATGTATGTAACCCTGACGGGTAGTAAGACACGACGCACAAACAATTTATTAGAATTTTGTTTTATTTTGTCAACACGTCTTACTACCCGTTCAGACTATGCGCTTGTATATTAATTGGCTAGGGATAGGGAATGTTTAATATACTAGAAGTGTACCCAGATTTTCGTGGAGGGAGAGTAGAAAACCATTTATGAAAAATAACTCACTGTACAGGACAAGGAGTCAAATACCAATCTCCCGGTCATCGGCAGTCCAGTACACTGCGTAAGTGCTGCCTTAGAACAACGTTTTTCAAAACCATGCTTTGCAGAGCCCTTGTCTTCATCATAGCTATTTCAGTCTCCATGAGGTAATTTTAGAGTATTCTTTGTTTTTCACACATTAAAGTATTATCAGCAAATATGATTGACAATTTTTTAAAGTAAAAGTAAAGAACAGACACAACATTTGAATTTTACATTTGCTTTAAAGTTTTACTCTTGTAAAATTTAACTGTCTTTGTTGAATGTTCATAAGATTAGTTTAAAAGATGTACGAGAGTTCCAGCATGAATTTACTCTGGTACAAGGTTTCCTTGGATCCAAAATTTTTGTAAACCTTGGCCTTAGACCACTCAGACAAACGAAGCTGGTATTTTGGTTACGTTCCTGACCATAATACTGAGATTAAACCGCTTAAGGAAATTTTACTTTAGTTAAATTATGAGATGTATTGAAAATTTGAATTTTAAAATTTTGAAAAATAATAATAATTATACATAAATTCTGATCATCCTCTGTTTTATTTGTTCCAAAATGCGGCCTGAATTTGATTGTATTTATGTTCGTTTTGTAACTGGATGTAGGCTACTTTTTTCTTGGTTTAAGACTATTTTTATATCTATTTGTATCCTTCCTTTATGGCGTAGTCTCTGAATTTTAACGTTTACTATCCCCTTCTATTAACTGTTTATTTTTCTGTCTCTCTCTCATCCCCTTCTTTAAAAAACACTAACCCTGGCAGGGCTTGAATGAATTAAGTAATGCGAAAGAAATGGGGAAGAACGGAATGTAAGAAATGATATCGCGGATTCTTATTCTTTTTGTTAATTAAATTCTGTAGAATTCTTCCTCCCCTAACCTACATTCACCACCCAACCTTCCCTATTTAAAGGTTGAAATGAGAGAGAGGGGTGAGAGTGGGGGGTTTGGGAACAGCAGTGGGAAATATTCAGAGAATTACAGCCACTTGAAATAAAAAACAAGAGACCAAAATAACAACACGTGTACATTTCCCAACATAATTTAGTCATCAACAAAAAATAAAAAACCTAGAGATTGTGGAATATTTACATTTTGTGTTTGTCAAGTCAAATCTAGTTAACTAACAAAACAATTCTAAGTAAAAAAAATACAGGTTATAGTAATTGTAATTTGTTAAAATATGAAAACTTAAACTAATGGTGTTTAATGAAAAAATAAAGAACTGAGGAAGGAAGAGGGTTCTATGAGGAGTGTGGGGTATATTTCTTAAAAGGCCACTCCAGGTAAAGCCTGCTTTTTTTCAACATCTTTTAAAGTAATTAAATATTTAAAATTAAGCGAGAAATATCTACATAGAAGAATGGTTTTAAATAATCTCGCCCCAGGTCAAATACTTTAGATAGCAAAACAAACGGTTAGATTTATATAAAATAGGGAGAAACGACTTTTAGAAGAAAATTTGGCATATCCCAAACATAGTTTAAATTTTAAAATACAACAAAAAATATCACTGTATTATAGTACCGTCCGGGCTATACACTAATGAGGTAAATACTAGGAAGGTATAATTCAGATAAAATGTATTCTCAAATGCGTCGCGGGAAGTGGGAAATCCTTTAATAAAATGAAAACTTTCCACTTATTTAGGCCCTGACATCCCCCTAAAACCACCGACAAACCAGAACAAAATTAGGTACACATTTAAGCTATATGCATACTGGTGCAGAAAATCTACTATTTAAATGACACTAAATATTATTAGCTAAATTAATTTGTGTTACTGTTTTTTATATTCCTTATATTAATATTTTAATAAAACTAAATGTGAGAAAAAGTATCTGCCTAAACAGAAAATCTATCGTTCGGTTTCAAAAGACCAAGATTAATTTTTTATTTCTTATGAAATACCTTTTACTATAAATGGGTTATATATACCATGATTTTGGTTGGAAGAACAATAGAGAAAATTCAAACATATTTCTTTACGATCAATAATGATAACATTTTACTATATTATTTTTCTTATTTTATAGATATTATTAATATCTATCAAAAATGACAGCTACAGATATCATGAAATGATGTATGAATATATTAAAATTGTTTTAGTAACTTTAGTAACTAACTTCTACTGTTCCTCCTACCAAAATCATAATATAACTACTCATCTATGAGAGCGTGAACAAAAAAATGCAACCGCATTGACGTGCCGGGAGGATGATAAAACCAAAAGGGTAAGACCAATCTCGATGAACCTGAGTGAGATTTGAACCACAACCACCACCAACAATCTGCTGTGGACCTGGTATCCAAGATCATTTTGTCACTAGAGTGGCCAAAGATGATTTATTTCTAAATAATAAAACTACACAGTGCTGCACCCAAAAGGGAGAAGCAGGACATTTTACCCTCCCAATACCGAAAGTAGTTGAAATAACAACTTAAAGGACATTAGAAAAAATGTCCATGGCTTCAGTATACAATCGAGATATACCGACCGGAACGTCCACCTTCTGCTGGGGAAGTTAGTGTCAACTTATACGGATAGAAGGTGGCCTGTGGTCAGCACAACGAAATCTTTGGCTGTTAATCTCAGTTTTCTAGACCGAATCTGGCACTATTTCCTTCAAGTGGCTCCTCATTTGTCCTCACGAGACCAATTCTGACCCCGTTTAAGATCCACCAGAAAAATCTGGACGCTCTGGGGATCAAATATATAATAGTATTCTAGTCGGAAGGAATTTTAGAGAATATAAACATATAGTAGTAGTCTAGTAGGAAGTAACTTTTAGAAAATATAAACCTATAGTAGTAGTCTAGTAAGAAGGAACTTTTAGAAAATACAAACATATAGTAGTATTCCAGAAAGAAGGAAATTTTAGAAAATATAATATATATTTTTTGTCAACATTGATCCCATTTTATCTAGTTATTATTTGAGGTATTTAACATGCACTTTTTGATCCGTCTGATTAGACCTACATCAGAACACGGGAAATTCTATGATCGAGTTCTAAAGTGTCTACCAATTTTGACGGTAAAGGTGTTTTCACATACATTCCAGGGTTCTTTTACATGCCATAATCGACATAGGACCAACGGCTTTACTTCCCCTCCGAAGGAAGTTGTGCTACGGATTTTTATCGTTCAAGGAAAATCCATCGATCTCGGCTGGGTTTGAAACCACGAACATTGGGTCCTGAGGCGAGTACTTTACTCCGAGATCACGTATATTGACCATATGACTGTTAAAAGAGTGCCTTATTTTCTAAATCGTACTCTACAGTATTATATCCTACTATAAGACGGTCTTGAATGGATGCTACCAGGCCAAGAAAAGTGTTTTGAATTTGACGATGAGGTAAGTTAGTTATCTCACACACAAATTCTAAATTAGTTCACAATATATGGACATTAACTTTGGTACTGATATATTCATGCAGTTAAATACATTTAGTTGAAAAATTACACACACACACTCGAATTGAACCCAAGACCTTGGCTTAGCACACCAATGTCTTACCACTGAGTTATCCTGTAAAACCTAACCAATGAAAGCATAAAGCCAGCCCGTGGCAGTGTTTCAATTATCCAAACAAATTTAAAAGTAAGGGCTTATCTGACAGCTAGTGAAGATACTATATCTACTTTCATGTATTAATACGTAAAGTCATGTGATTTGTAGCTTTCTCTTTTGTAAGGATACTATCAACACAGTACCTATTAAATAATATAATTTATTTACTCTACCAATCAATACCCTGAGCGCGGTTCGTCCATTCATGCTGCATGTCCTCCCCACCTTAACCTGCGAGATAGATTGTGATGAGAACAGGGTATGTAACTTATCATTATGTAGCCTCCTCCATTTTACAATATCCTCTTCTCTTTTTGGATCAAATATCTTTCTAAGCGCCTTGTTTTCGAACATCCTAAATTTATTCTCGTCATGTAAGGTAAGAAACCACGTTTCACACCCATATAGAACAATTGGAAAAATTATTGTTTTGTATATTCTGAGTTATACATTCCTTGAAACTGGGTGAGTTGTCAACAATAACAATAACCCTAAACAAGGTAAAATTATGAGAAAACTCAGTGTCAAAGAGTTGATGCACAAAGGCAAATGTTCTAGGCTGGATTCTAGGGTGAATTGTAGTTTTTAGAAGAAATATAATTTAATTGATGGAGAAATAAAATCCCCTAGACCCTGTAGCCTTCTTCAATTATAGGGTAAGGAAAGATTGATTATTTCAACGAAATATAAAGCAATTCCATTTTAATTAATTAAAGTATATTTAATTCATTATAAACTTTCACGTTGTGTAAATTTGTATAACATTTCATTTTTTGAAACATTTTATTTTTAATTGTAATTCTCTTTCTTTATATAAGTAGCTAAGAATATAAAGAAAAATAAAGGTAATGCTTTAACCAAGCTATAATACCTGAAATACTGTTATATATTTTTAAAAAAATACATTTTCAACTTGAGCTGAGTACTTATTTTAGTGGTTGATTTATTTTAATTTATAGATCACTAAATAAAATATTAACGATTTGAAACTATTATACAATTTCAAAATTAAACTACATATTTTGTTTTGTTTTAAATAATGCATTAATATATGCATACTATTAGTGTATGCGTCGCATTTTACTATCCGTCCGAAATACCCTCATACTAATTCACTAATTGGCCTGAAATGAGGACATCAAACAAATGAGGAAATGTACCCTCATTTGTCTAGAGGGATAGTGAGAAACAATTTAGGAAATATAATTAGCAGACACTGATTTGAACTTCTACTTTTCCATCTACGGCAAGCCAGACTAGGTGAGACTGATTCCTAGGTCAACGTTACCACTGTTAAGAGTAAGAAACTAATCGACACCCATTACACAGTTAGTTACCCCTGTTAGCTAACGAGTACTTCTGATAAGCTTAAATAATATAGTTGGTAAGTAGAATTAGTACAATATTATAAAACATATGATAGTACAACCTGTTATTGTGCCACATCAAGACGTCAGTATAACACCTATAAAAATATAATAAATTGGTTGGAAAGAATGTATATATATATATATATATATATAATGTGAAAGAAAATATTAATAAACAGACATTAAGTTATAAAAATCAATTAAAAATCTACTAAGAAACTTATCATGTTAATTTTTTATAAAGAAACCGTTACATTATTAATACATGTTAGACAAATAATATATCTTTGTGATATAAATATTCATGTATCAAAGATATTCCATCGGCGCCTATGAACCGAACAAGGTGGTGCGCTGAATATTGTGCGTGAATTCCATTATGTCAGTAGTTCCGTGAACGTCACGATGTGATAGCTGAAGTTCACTGCACTCACCAATAGATGGCTCTGTGCCCATATGACGTCGCGGTCGTCGAGCGTACAGTTGTTCTGTGAACGTCACGATGTGATAGCTGAAGTTCACTGCACTCACCAATAGTTGGCTATGTGCCCATATGACGTCGCGGTCGTCGAGCGTCAGTTGTTCCGTGAACGTCACGATGTGATAGCTGAAGTTCACTGCACTCACCAATAGTTGGCTATGTGCCCATATGACGTCGCAGTCGTCGAGCGTCAGTGGTTCAGTCCTCTGGACGCTCAATCGGGGTTCTAAGATTGAATGGAACAGGTATTTAGACAAGAAATATTGCTGTGTATAAAATTATAGGCTATAAGATATTTATAACGGGGTGTGTGGTACATTTAAATAAGAGTCAATATCTTTAATATTAGTGTACAAAACATATGTAATTTTAATGAACACTAGACAAGGTATATATATTTATGTACTATAGTTATTGTAAGAACCTTTTTTAATTTCGTTTCCCGCTAAATTGGTGATTGGTGTTCTATAAACTAGCCCTACTTGATTGAAGTTAGACGTATTGCAAACAAAGCATGGTAGTAAAATGTCCTCCATTAATTAAGCCTTCACTTACTCCTGTGCCTGGATGGTTTAAGGCGTTGTTCTCGCAATAGTCTAGACTGCCGATGATGGGTGGATCGGGATTCGAATCCCTGTTGGATGTATTGAGGGTGGATTTACAAAATGGTTTCCAACCCTTCCTCCACGCAAATGTGGTTTCAGTTCATATAACTTAAACCTTTCTCATCTCTAACCCATTAGCATAATTAGTACATCAGCGTATTACCTGAACGGGTATCAAGAAGCCGTTCTAAATGAATAAAATAAAAATTTAGCTTGTGTGGATTAATCCATATCTGTTTTAATAGGCGATATATTATGAATTTATAACCAAAACACCTTGTTAAACTTGAAACATAAAATGTAAATTAAAAACTCTGTAAATACATTTTAGTGTGGTGTTCGAAATATTTTATTAATTGAGGTATTCATTCCTATTGATAAATATTCGAAACCATTATTTTCATACCCAGACACTCAGAATGATCTGATTGTATCAGACCTTTTCCAATTGGTGTGGATTTTCCTTCTTTACTTTCCACCGCGTCTTACTACACGTTTGGGTTGTACGCAAACATTAATTACGCTTGTAGAACATGAATGAGAACGGTATAATATTCAACAACGTCGGTTTGGGGTGAAGTGCTAGTCTCAGTACCCGATGTTCGTTGGTTCAAACCCACCTTGGGCTTTTTCTTGAGCTGTAAAAATCCGTAGCACAACTTCCTTCGGAGGGGAAGTAAGGCCTTTGGTCCCATGTCGATTGTGGCACGTAAAATAGCGCGAGAAGTTTTGTGAAAATTGGTAGGCCCTTTCGCTATCGTTCATAGAAATTGACGTGTGCTGATATAATCATTTGGGTCAGAAAGTGCGCGTTAAATACTCAAATAAATTTAATGAATGATATTATATTTGAGAGATGTATCCACATTTACGTAGTAGTAGAGCGGAAAACTCTTTTGTAAAATACACCCTCAGTACACTCAGTAAATAATTGATCCCTGACCACCCAGTCATCATCAAACCAGAGTAAATCAGATTGACGTCAGGCCACGTGTCTACCAGTGAGAGTGGTTTTATTTAACATCTTTATTATAACTTTAATACATTCAGGCCTATGCTTGTACCGGTATATATTGGTCGGATAAAATGATGATTGTTCTTGTAAAATTAAAATTACTCTATAATCAAAGGTACTTTTTGGTGTGAAGCCCAACCAAAACTGTCGCCGATTTGATGTCGTTCGTAGGAACTAGGCTCACACTAGCAAGTTAACACCACTCGTAAGGATTTGGAGCCATTGTCAGCTCCCCATCCCCGTTCACAAGGACACATAAGCCCATTCAAACCAGGAGCAAACGATCCAACTTTCACTGTTCGACCGTCGCAAGTATCCAAAGCCACAGAACTCCTGAAATGGGAGGAGGTCAGGCAAATTAGCGATCGGAACCCATTGCTGGGGTAAAGAGAGGGGAGGGGGGAGGAGGGAAATAAAATGTCCAACAACCAGTAACATCGAAGAGAGTGCGTCCCTAGAGCCTTTAACCGAACTAAGGAACCGACTGATCCATGACTTCTCCAGATTTGAGAGAGGGGAGTGTACTAAATATGTTTTGTTAAGAGGGCCGACTATTTGAAACTAAATACTCTTACATTGTGGTGTGTCTTATAAGAGAGTCAGTTAAGAAGATTTGAAATTACTATAGCTAAACTATCTTAAAATGTTCTGTTATGATCCTGTAAAAAAATTAATGTTACAGTACACCTCACACAGACTTTATCTCTATTTTATCTTGAAATAGAGACATTTACTAAAAACTTATAAGATTTTTTAAACGAAATAATATACATTGTTGCAGAAACACTACCTTAAATAAAATTATATTTACTTTCACAGAAACATTGAGAAATAGGAATATCACTGTCCACTACAGATCATACCAATTAATTTAAATTTTAAGGTTCTCCATGAAAATATATTTATATTTGATTATAGCTCATAAACAATAATTGGTTTTATTAAAATATATTTACCTTTAATAATACTATAACGTTACAGTGATAAGATATTTCGTATCCTAAAATAATTGTGGATAACCTATATGACTAAAGTTGAAGATTTCTGCTTATATAAAGTATCCTAAAGTCATGTTCGTAGAAAAATCAGAATATCCATTGTGTTTGTAATACTAAGCAATGCCTGGATATAAAATTTGGTAAAAATTATTAAAGACTATTTTGATAAATTCTATTTTATCTCCTTTTTCCCTTCAGTAAACTACACTTAATTTTAGGATTAAATATATAATTCCAAAATCCTAGTGGGATACTTATGAAAGCCCTAGATACCATGTTTTGCCCGATTGGTAAAATTGTCTGGACTATAGGTCGAGATACAAACATACAGGCAGACAAACAACATCGTGAAAACAATTCTTTCAGTTTCAGGGAGTCATGAAACGTCAATATTTATCAAAATGTAGAGTACGATTTTTTTTGACAATCACAATACTTCTTCCTCTGAGAGGTCGAGACAAAGTAAAATGAGTTTGTTTGAGGTAGTAAGGAAGGAATTTGAGTTAAGGTTTGTAGTCTTAAAGATTCTATAGAAAACCTTTCGTTAAGACTCATTCAATAAAGTATTGTTCCAAGATATTTGATTAGTTTGATTCTCTGCACATGATATATCAAGAATTATTGAACATTTGTTATGAGCATCCTGGGAATTTATAATAACTTTTTTTTCTTGATTTAAAATTTTTTACATCAAATTCCATTATATACTTTGAAATTAAAAATTACACCTGTACATGGGAATCGAACATGGGACTTATTCCCATGTCCAGGTGTAACTTTTAAATTTAAATTAAATGATATTCAGATGCGGCTATGACCATAATTAACAAATATGATAGCTTGAATATTTAATTAATCAAATTCCATTATGTTCATGACAAATATTCAAGAACGGTTTAGATAACGAAGTGTATATATTTAAACTTAACGTATCAAATGAAGAAGAATTCAATTTATTTTGGCCAAAAAATATGTTTATTATAAAAACAGCCAAATTAATTTCATCCCACCTTAAGGAAGACTAGATCTGTGTTTATAACCCTTTAATTTGATCTAATAACTGCATAAATTAGCGTGAAACATCGCTGGTAATGAGCTGATTTTACCTTTGTGTGAATTACTTTAGAGATCTAAAACTTAAAATAGATGTTATTTGGTTATAAAGGGCGTCATTCCTATTTTAAAACAACCAGAAATCTGTAAAATAACCATATTTTTAAGTACTAATTATTTATTAGTAAAATATATACATCAATTAATACGTCAAAAATAATTTTAAAAACAAGTTAAATGAAGGTAGCCGACAATATTTATTTTTAAACAAAAGTTTGTTAGTTAAGATTACAGAAGTTTTCTTAAAGAAAATATCATAAATAGTTGAAAACTCTCTTAAAACACTTAAGAGTCCAGTTTACACTACAGATAACGTAATATGTACAGTCCAATTCTCATTGTAAGGGCCTTTTAAAAAATACAAACACATTCTTTGCAGCCAAAATTGATAAAATCTCACTATTTTATAAGTGTTATTTAGAGATGTAGATAATATTTAACAAACGTAATAGCTAAAAATCACATGAACTCAAGTAAAAATACGTAAAAATAGATCTAAATACGTACCTCTCAGACAAGGCTCTTCCTATTACAATTGGGCTGCAGGAAAACAGCTCCAACCAACCTTCGCATCTTAAGAGCGGTAACCTGGAGTTATCCAACAGAGAATTTATTTTACCATTGTAAATTTATTTTACTTTAATTGAAAAGTATTCATTTTTAAATGAAACAACTATTTCACTTATCCCAGTTTCATTGTTAAGTAAATAATACAGAATTCCGCCCTTCGTTACGATGTTCGGTTCAAGAGTAATCTTGTATTTAAGATCGTTCCTCTCGGCAGGCCCAACTCAACTTCCAGATCATAGGGTAAGGGAGTAAAATGGAAAAGAAAAGACCAGGATATGCTAGAAATGTGTGAAGTACATTCGTATTTTAATGATTACTTGGCATTATCCGTGGTGACGATGGGGGACAAAGTGACAACGTTTCTTGATAATAACTACAGTATGTCCCTATTATGATAGAAAAAATATTTGGCCACAAAGCTTAGCTGTGACGCCATTCTAAAATGGTTAGAAACGACATTTTCAATGCAGTTTTTTTATCTAAATAGCATTTAATATTTCAACAATGTTCTGAATTAGGAACTTCTATTAACTCTTTATCTCCAATAATGTTTTATCAAAAATTATCCACGTGTAATAGTATTCATGTAAGTTTACGATTTCGAGCCGACTATATCACAAAATTGATGGGCATGTGATGCACGCTCTTAATATCCCGTTTAGTTGGCTATGAGAATGTCTCTTAAATGCACCCTCTAATGAAACACTTATGTACTTTCAGACGTTAACAAATCTCACGTTATTTAAGAAGTATTATATTATTTTTAAATATCGTTCAAGTCAAAGTTAAGGGGAAAGGTATCAACTTATCTCTAGGGATTTAAAAACCTAACTTCTTAGGTTTTATAGTTTTAGAAAAATGTATGAAATGAATTAGCTCAGTTTAAAAGATGATTAATGGAGAAAATCGTAACCCTGAGGTTAAAGTATAGTTTGATAAACATATAATTAGCCTTCTTCTAACAGATGAATTAACTGTGATAACACCCGCCCCGTGGCATAGTTAGCTAACGCGCTAGTTTCGTGTTGAGCTATACTGCCAAGGATGGGAATATCGAGGTTCAAATCTCGATCGGCTGAGGTGGGGTGGTTTTCCCTAATTGTTTATCCACTCTCCCTCCAAGTAAATGCAAGATTACTTCCTCTAAATTCACCCTTCACAATTCCTAGACCATTAGCGTAATTAGTACTTAAGCGTATAGCCCGAACGGTTATTAAGACGCGATGCTAAGTATTTAACTGTGGTCACAAACGTTATATTTTAATATCAGCTGGAAATGCATTTGTGATTTTGAAGCTTCAAAACTGTCGTCCCAATAAGGAATAGCACAGCGTGAGGAATATTTCCTTTAAAGTAGGTGGCACCCTTAATTAAATACGTCATGATAAACATGTACGTAGCCTTACAGAATTTATATTGAATACATAATTTATTTTTGTGTTAGTATATGCACCTTGCCTTAATACACGTCCGGTATATCCACATATTCACACTAATTCGTTAGGAATAATAAGATACGAATTTAAAGAAATTATACCATCATTGTTGTGGAAGAAGACTAGAAATAAATGTTGGGAAATTTATTAAAACCTATCTGATTGTGATTTAATCCTCTACCTCCATGTCAATAAATTGTACTATATTAGACTAACGCTTTAATGCGTGTGTTCACAAGGATTGATATACAAAATTATTAAACAAAAGGCTATTTTCAATTAACTTAATATGCTATGATGTATCCACTATCTAAAACAGTGTGTAGGCTATATTAATTTGAAACTTACAAACATGTATAGCCTCAAAGAATAAACGTTTGTCAACAAATTTTTCACAAAAATAAATAAATAAATAAATTACCAAGACTAAATACTTTTTTATTTTTAAGGCTATATAATAACTTTTAAATGTCTGTCACCCGCCTCGGTGGCGTAGTTGGCTAACGCGCTAGTTGTGTTGAGCTCGACCGCCGAGGACGGGGAGATCGAGGTTCGGATCTCGGTCGGGTGAACTGGGGGTGGTTTTTCCTAAATGGTTTTCCACTCTCCCTCCACGCAAATGCAGGTTCATTTCCTCTAAATTCAACCCTTCCCATTCCTAATCCATTAGAGTAATAAGTACTTAAGCGTATAACCCGAACGGGTAGTAAGACGCGGTGCTAAATAATAATAATAAATAAATGTCTGTCAGTACCAAATACTACTAACATTTTTAAAGGAATTTATACATACATACATACATACATACATACATACATACATACATACATACATACATACATACATACATACATACATACATACATAACACACACACATATACATACATACACACATATACATACATATACATACATACACACACACATATACATACATACACACATATACATACATATACATACATACATATACATACATACATATACATACATACATACATACATACATACATACATACATACATATACATACATACATACATATACATACATACATACATACATACATACATATACATACATACATACATACATACATATACATACATACATATACATACATACATATATACATATATACATATATATATATATATACATCTGTAATTAATCCATCTTCAATAACATTCTCTACCCTTCCCTATCCTTGCATACTCCCTTCGTTTTAACAACATCTATAATTTTTTGATGTATATTTTTTTCCAACAAGCCTCTACAACATTTAGCCACGTCTAATAAGGCCTAACTCTTCCTTTTGATCCACAGACTCTACTTCCATATAAACGATGCGTTACAAGATCGACACTCATCCCCTCAAAATGCCCAAACCAACGTAAGACGCTTGCCTCACATTGACCTATTGGATTTCCTTTCAAACCCCCCTCCTCCCGCACACATTCTTTACTGATTGTGTCCATACGAGTTTTTCCACAGACATTTCTTAGATATCTCATTCCAACCGCATTCAACTTTCTCTTGTGATTCTCCAGACAAACCTACACTTTACATCTATAAAATAATTTTGGCGTTAACACACTTTTATATACTCTCATCTTTGCCTCTTTCGATACTCCTTCAATCTTTACAATAGTCCATATACATCCAACTACTGTATGAGATGCATTCACCCATCTGTCAATTTAACCATCAATCCTTCCGTTTTTAAGAAAACATTCTGACCAGATACACAAAATCATTCACTTATAAAAAACTATCACCTTAGTTTTGGAGGCATCTATACGAGGATAAATTCTCCCTGTAACACCTTCAAATGATTGAATGCATTCATCAAATCACTTTCATTGTCAGCCATTAATAAGTCATCATCTGTACATAAGAGCACTCTCACATTCACATGGTCCATTTGTACATCAATCGTGTCCTCACAATCATCCCTCATACACCTATTCATGAATACATTAAACAAACATAGAGACATAACATATCCTTGTTTAGCACCCTTTTCAATGTCAACCCATTTGTTCAAAGCTCCATCCACACTAACGCACGATTGATTTCCAGCATGCACCGCAATAATTGCATGTACTAACCATGCATCCCCACCATACGCTCTCAGAACATTCCATAACACACTGGTACTCCTATTCACCCGATCATACACTTTCTCCAGATCAAAGAATCTACAGTGAACTTTCTTCTTTACTGCCATACATTTCTTAATCACGTGATGCCATGCAAATTCGTGTTCTATACCACCTCTATCTGGCGTGAAACCACATTGCATACCCCAAATCTTGTTCGCAGCTTTTTCACGCACCCTCTCAATAAAAACTCTCCCAAACACTTCACCTGAAATAATAAACATACTAATTTCCCGATAATACTTACATTCGCTATTACTGAATTTACTTTTGAAAAAAAGGACAAAGACAGTATTCTTCCAGTCATTAGGAACATTCTAAATCCCAGCATACACACACGCATTGAACAATTCATACAGTCTGGCAACTTGTACCATTCCCCCACACTTAAGCATTTCACGTATGATCCCATCTACGCCCACATTCTTGTCATTCTTTATCCCTTTCATAGCTTTATACACTTTAGTCTCTCTAATTATTTCACTCATCACAACATTTTCCCGAATTTCTGCTACTTTCGCTTCGTTTACACCACACAATTGCTCAAAATACTCCCTCCATCTCTTTCTCAAACGTTTTTCATCCCAGATCATCTCACCACGTTCAATCTGAATACTATGTTTATTTACTTGCACTCCCGTCCGTTCTCTTTATCCACGTCCAGAACAGCTTAGTATTTCTTTTAAAATCATTCTGCGTTATTTCTACTTCTTTTAATATCATTTTCTCTTTACTATCCTTTACTGCTTTCTTTGCATTATTCTTTTTCTCTTCTATGTGTACCACATTTCTTATATTTTGTTTCACTCTCCACAGCAAAAATTAATGTGTATGCTTCTTTCTTTTATTTTACGTCTTATTTCACCTGTACATTCCACCATGCATCTCTTTTTAAGTTTTCCACAATTGCAGATTCACACACACTTTCCGCGCACTCAACTACACTATGTTTTATATTGTTACAAGCACTTTTATATCATTAGCATTTATTTCGACATTCCATTCATGCTCTTATGAAGTTGATTTTTCATCCAGTAATCTTTAATATAGCGCTCTCACACTTTTATCTTGCAACTTCTCAACTTTCACTTTTATTTGCTCAATAATCTTGCGCTGCTTCCTCACCAAGTTCCTACATAATTCAACTACTAGGAAGTCATCCTTTTCACATTCAGATCCACGCACAGCCCTAGTATTCATTACTAAACTTCAAGTCTTTCATCATACACCACAAAATTATTCATCGTTCTCGAATCGCCATTTTGCCATTCATACAAGTGAATATCTTTGTGGTTAAACCATGTGTTCGACACAGATAAAGCTTTTTCTAAACACAGACTCAATTACTCATTGCCATTCCCGTGAACACTGTCATCACCATATCTTCTTAACACTCTCTGAATTCTTTCTCTGGGTACCCATCTATTCATTCATATCTCCTAGCAAGATAATTCTTTCACCCGGTTTACATCAAATAAATACTTCACTGAGCTAATTCCTAAATTCCATTCTCACATTTTCGCCTTCAACCTCCACCAGAGTATAACCAGTAACCATCTTAATAACTATTTTACAAATGTATATTTTCACACGTACCCATTGAAGTCTAGATGATACCAACTCATACCTTCTCACAAACAGCTTCACCGTTGGGCTTAAGATTAAACCTACACCCTGATGTTTCCTTAACTATTCATTCACACCTGACTACATTGTCAGTCTATCATCATTCGTCATCAAAACATATTTCACTTACCGCTTGGTTTTATATACACACAGAATATCATTTTTCTTCCAATCCTTTCTTCTAGTGGTTAATTCTCTTTACCACATACTCCTCTCACACTCCACGTTCAAATAGTAAGTGTTCTCGCCAGCTTGTTAACAGATGGGCCCTTCAGTTCTAGCCTCAGCTGCTCATAATAGCTTTGGTCTTCCGAAGCTATTCTTTCACAGTTTCTTGTAGTAATTTTAAATAGAGTAGAACAGGTTATTAGTCTTGATCGTACCCACACCCATTAAAGTAATCGTTGCTTACGGTAAGGATGCTGTACTGATCGGTGTTGGCACATTTTAGCCAGTACACCACTAGTACAACCGTTGCTCAGTCTTAGCCTAGGCGCACTTGCACTACTACAAACTAGTTAGTATCCCTACTATTGAAGTTGCCTTGCCGGCCAGTATACCATTGCTCGTTTCACTACCAATTATGGGTAAAGCGGTGCACCGACGCACTAAGACATTTTATTGTTTTTAACCGTTTCTTGGGGGGGAAGGAGGGGGGACTCTTGTACTCACGTTATGAGCCAGTTTTTATTCTAAAACCAGAATTGTTGGGGGCTTTCTTTGACATTTCCTTTGTTATAAAAATAGCTCCATTCGTATTTATGAAATTTATTGAGGATTTACAAAAAAATTATTGAATTTTCAACAAATATGTTAGTAGGGTGTTTATATTTGAGCAAAAGTTTTCTTATAAATCTCGAGCTCTATCCTCAATGTATTTTCTTATTTTAGTATGAAAGGAGCAAATAAAAGAACTACATTTTTAAGGGTTTAAATTGATGTATAATACTTTGACACAAATAAAGTGTAATTGATATTATATAATACAGGTTTTATAATGTTTGTAAGATAAACAATGTATTATTGGCATATTAATTTTAGTAGTTTGTATTTTAATTGGTGTTGCTTTTTTAACATTATTAGAACGTAAACTATTAGGTTATAATTAAATTCGTAAAGATCCAAATAAATTTCCGCGTTGTTTTTCCAACAAAAAATCCTTTTTAAATAATGCAAACCTAACTTAAACGTCCTTAAAAGTTTTGTATTATTAAATAGTTCATAACTGAGGCCATGACCTTCATCCCAATTTAAGCTACACCCGTCGACTAAGTGTGACGTAATATAAACAAAACTTGTTGAGTTGTTAATTCTGCACCTCTCGACACCTCTTCACACATAGAAAGCCAACCAAATGAATGAAAGCTCATATTTATATTTCCATAGAAACTTGGAACATTTTCATCTTGTTCCCCCTAAAAAAAATTAATTTGGCATTTTGTTTATGACATCATTTCCATTAATTGAAATTTATGTTCCAGAGTGGAGAGCTATATTTTACTCCGTTAAAAGTTAATTTTGTGGAAACAAATAAGGCAAAGGGGGTGGGTGTTGTAGTGGGTTTCGAAAAGTGGAAAGAGAACAAGATGAAAATAAAACGACTTATGCGGGGCGATAATAGAAGGGAAAGGTGTAATTATATCTACCCTTCCCCTCCACCTCTCCCCCTCATGGAATGAGTACAAGATTTTGAACATTCATTTGAAATCGTAGACGGTTATTTCATGCAATGTTGCCACAATGCATCTATAAACGTCTGAAAATTAACAATAGTTAAATAGAGTAGAGAGAGTTTTGTATATACATATCCCAAATTATTCTGTCTAGATTGAAGTATTTTTTTAACTAAACTATTTTTGGACTAGCAAGAATAAATCAGTGGCATTGATTTATAAATTACTAGAAGTTTTGTGAGCAGTAGGATTTGCTCCCCACCCCCCACCCCCTCCAATTAAAAAAGTGTTAAATAGGCCATATCACGTTAAGAAATATGTAATGTTCTTATTGTTAATACATATAGGACACCGCTACGTCACTAGTCTGACACTTGATATAAGTCAGATACTTTTCAAAGTGGAATCTCAACTGCATATCAGGATCCGGCATCTACTTGTTTTAGGAGCTGATAGTTCTATCGATACACATCTGGCTAGGCCTCCCGTAGGTCCTCGTTTGACCGGGACTGTCCCATTTTGAGAAGTATGTCTCAATGTCCCGGCTGGTTTGCATTTTGGTCCCGGCTAAGTAATCCCGCGCACACGCACTACATTTACATTCTCCACCCACACATACACAGAGACACAACTCACACTTTATGTTGCCTACAACATGGAAAATTGAGATATAGTTGAATGTTTGAGTGAGAGAGATAACAATAACTATATATAAGACAGAGTAAGACGTGTATGTAATTTATAGATGTGGTGCTGGAGGTCTTAGTATCAATTTAGTGGTTTTACCCTCATATTCGTGTCGCTGTTTGGAAGCTGTTCTATCGGTTCTGCGTCGTGTGCTACACGTCAGAGGGTCAAGATTGCAGCCATCTACGACGTTCTATCTACACCGAATTCGCCCAACCACGCTGTTGGACTGTTATACTACTGTGTTAGACCAAGTGGCCGGTCGTGTACTGCAAATACGATAATAACTGTAGAATGTCTTTAACATTTATTTATATTACGGCTTCCGTTCAAGGCTTCATTCATATATTTGAGGAGAACCCGTTTCGCAACACTTGCAAGTGCGTACGTACACTACATAAACTCTAATCAAAATGTTAAAAAGAAAGTGTACATTCAATAACGAACCTCAAAAACACTATACCTTTCTTAAAAAGCTTTTTGGTCATTTTGAAAGGGAAGTGTCAACAATGCTTGATGGATCTCTCCATTGCGCATGATGAAGATACGGACATCAAAGACCACCTCAAGTGATTGAAGTACAAAGCAAGTATAGCCGCAACTGCAAGCACATCCACAATAAATTCTTCTTTAAAAAAATAAAATAAAGAACAAATTTAGTCCATGAGGAGCGAAACAACTGCTGGACAGATTTTAAGATCCTCTAGAGTTGGAAAATTTCCAGAGTGAAGTTTATGCTTTTCTGTTTTTTACACCAGTTGTAATTAATATATTGAATTATGGGGAAATAGTTGTGACGAAGCTGAAAAATTCACTTGGATCTGTTTGCAAGAAG
Organism: Timema genevievae; assembly: GCA_902155825.1. Lineage (NCBI taxonomy): Eukaryota > Metazoa > Arthropoda > Insecta > Phasmatodea > Timematidae > Timema > Timema genevievae. Next base: position 61,766 of record CABFWO010001942.1, read on the forward strand.
AGTTACACTGAAATGTGATTGAACTTAAGGCTAACATTATAAATAGTTCACCGACTGGAAGCCCACCATATAAAACAAATTGGTATTGACAAGCTATTTTATGAGATAATCTTACTTCCTCAAGAACCCAATAATTACAGAAACAGTTTTCTAAATGGAGTCCAGCTCTTCAATCATTTCCACGACCAACAGGTGCATGTTTTATACCTTACAAAATTGGTAGAATTTTCTCTGTGTCTATCAGGGACATCAACGCCCGTGTAAAGAGTTTTTTTAATAATGAAAAATATTTGGTCCAAGGCATGACAGATTGAATGAAGATGTTGTCAAAGCTTTTCTTTTGACACTTTACACCTGACTTGGATTTTAATTCCTATCTCCCCGACATCAGCAGTCTAGACATTGCGAGTTTGAAGCCTTAAGCCATTCGACCACCAAATCGATAGTAGCTCAGTTTGTAGAGCATCTTCCTTTGGTTCTAAGGGTTACCTAGCTCAAATTTTGAATTGGCTGAAAAATTTATCATCAGTGGAATGAAGGATTACACTTTCAATGTAAAAAACTAATGTGTGGGGGATTAGGTGTTGTGTTCATTCTAGAACTAAGCTAGCTTGTGAATCGTGTGCGTTCATAAACCACAAGATAAATAATTCCAACTAAAGGAGCAGCAACAAAATTTAAAATAGCACAAACAGATTTTGGCTGGTATTCCTCTACCAATGATCATATTAACCGCACTGTTGGGCATGCGGACTAGATTACAGGATCATCAAGTCTGGCTAAGAATGGATAGGGGAGTTCTTGGTTCAAATCTTGCCTCGGTGCACTGATGATGATTTTTCCTAGACGGCTTCCCACTCTCCCTCCATATAAGTTCCGGTATATTTCTAAAATATACTACCTTCCTCATTACTGATCCATTAGAGCAATTTTCCACAAATGGCAAGCCTCGGCACACTGTCAGTGAATTAGATGTGCCGTGCGGTCATAGGCCAAAGCGCCCCACATCGTTGTTTAGTAAGAACACGAACCTCGGCACACTGACAGTGAATTAGATGCGCCGTGCGGTCATAACCCAAAGCGCCACGCATCGTTGTTTAGTAAGAACACGAACCTCGGCACACTGACAGTGAATTAGATGTGCCGTGCGGTCATAGCCCAAAGCGCCACGCATCGTTGTTTAGTAAGAACACGAAAGAAGTTGTTACGAGCGGCAGCCGCGCGTCATCCGAATTTCTTTCTTACTAGTAATTACATATATTTTTAATATATACCCTAAATTACTAATAGTTTGAGCAAAATGTTTAATGTGTTAAATAATTGGACACAGAAAAGAAAACTTCAATCTTTAGTCTCGAAACATTTGAAGTTACTTTAGAAAAACTTAGTTTATTATTTTTTTAATTATTTAGCACCCGTTCGGGTTATACGCTTAAGTACTAATTACGCTAATGGATTAGGAATTGGTAAGGTTGAATTTACAGTAAGTGAGCCCACATTTGCGTTGAGTGAGAGTGGAAAACCATTTAGGAAAAACCACCCCAGTTCACCCACCCGAGATTCGAACCTTGATCTCCCCGTCCTCAGCAGTCGGGCTCAACACGACTAGCGCGTTAGTCAACTACGCCACCGAGGTGGGTAAAAATTAGTTAAACCGTTCCTAACTATGATTTACCGTAAAACCATTAGCCTGGGTGCATAATATATTTTATCCTTCTACGGCACTTACCCAAATCAAAACACTGTGCCACAAAATAATTAAGATCACATAGTGTACCGTGAACTTAAAAAGTTTGCTGAACACTGCATTTAGATTAATTAAACGCGTGTAATCAGGAGGGGTAGTAAGACGTTGAGCTGAATTTTATAAATAAATGAAACTTTAACCTGTCAAGATAGGGCAAAGCAATCACTGAGACCTACGTTCCTGTTTTATTATCAATCGTTTAGAAAGAGCTCGCTTCGATCAAAAACCTTTCCGTTTCGAGTCTATCAGTGATGCAATCGACCGGCAACTAGGTTGTAGGAACCGACATCTAGAACTTGTTCTATCTTGTGCTCCCTTGTCTAGAAGTACTTGAAGAAGACACTCCTCGAAATCATCACTGTTGTATGTGTATTCAAGAGGATTTGGATGGAATAGAAAGGGGAAAGGCGAACGATGGTTAACAAATAATACTAAATATTTTCCCCACCATTGACTTTAAAAGGTTCTTTCCTCAGTCAAGCGTTTATTATTTTTACTTATTTTTTTCATTATGTCTGCGGAGCGAATTCAAAGAAAGGCAATATGCAACAAACCAAAGTGAACTTCAAAACCAATGGTTCGCGAATACGATAGGTTATTGGGAAGTTTTGTTTTACTATTTATTACATTCACTAACATCATCACTAACGACTTAAGGTGAAATGGTTCGAAATGCTTGCTAAGGTCAGTATTTTTACATATTTCATATTTAAAAAAATTAACAAAATAATAAAATATTGTTTCATTAAAACATAGAGTTTAATTTTCTTCACAGATTAATCTCAAAAGTTCTTGATTATCTGTCAAGAGTGTCCTAGAATTAGATTATAACTTTTTCCCTCCCTTCATTTAAAAAATGTTTCCGAATACAGTAGTCTAAGATTGGGGTTGTATCCCGGTCAGGTGCACTGAGGGTGGTTTTCCCTAAATGGTTCAATACTCTTCCTCCATGTGAATGCGGGTGCATTTCTTTTCAATTAAATCTTTCTAATCCCTAACCCAATAGTGTACTAAAATATAGGCGTACAACCCAAACGATTAGTAAGAGGCGATGCTTAAAAAAGTGTTTCGTCAAATGCTAATATAGCATTTGACCACTTGTGTGGATGCTAATGATAAATATCTACATGTATTTACATTTAATATCATCTCATTACTTACTCCTTCTTTGTAACCCACACTTATTTAAATAAACATGACGAGGAAAGTTGACTTAAGCAGATACAATATAATTTGCCCAAAGAGAGAGAGAGGTAAACCACCAATGTAATTACTGTACATAATCTCAGTAATGGTCGAAGTTCGAATCCAGGGCTCCCAAGTCAAAATCGAACGTGCCAATCGAGTGAGATGCTGATTATCAAATTCCACCGTTGACTGGTTTTATTTTTATGGGGTGTGTAAAAGAGGGGTTGGAAGCTTTCAGTAGATATTTTCAACTCTTTTTTTTTTCATTTTGTATTTTTATTCATCTGGGATATCCGAATATTTAGTCTAATTGGATATAGATGAGAAAGGTAGAGTTTTTATAAAATGTACCCAAGTTTGCGCGAAGTCAGAGTGGGAAACCATTTAATAAAAAACATCTTCAGTACACCCATATTGGATTTTAAACCTAAACACTCCATCATTGGTAAATTATATTAGATTATCCTGACTAAATACACGTACCAAACCATACAGCTTTTCTTAGAGAAATAATGATTTGACAGATATAAGAGGGGAAGTAATAGGTCCAATACATTAATAGCGCAGAGGTTTTGAACTCTTTAATATACAAATTACATTTTTACGCTATAAATAGCCACTATACACTAAAATCTCTATATATAAAAAGAACAAGCATGGTAGGGGGATTTTATGGAACACTAATTTGGCTAACTTGGGAATGATAGAGTTTTAATCGTCGTTATTAATTATAATAAGTTGATCATCAGCTAAAGAAAGGATTAAGAGGTGGAAATTAAAGGACCTATACTTTATTCCAGTTGTAAAGGAAAAAAATTATTTTATTACTAATCTTTAGTGTCATTTTATTAATTTATCAAAGATATAAACTATCCAACCCAATGAAACTGAATTGGTGGGTGATTAGTGCCACTGATATCTATAGCTCAGATTTGTATGTGATTAGATATTATAATTATGCCATTTAGAAAAGTGAAATGTTAAATGTTGAAGAATTATGTTGTTTGCGACTGTATTTAAAGTTTTAGTTTCATATATTTTAAATCATTTTACTGAATTATACATATTTTCTAAGACACTACATAAAATTACATATTTTGCGTGTTTTCCTATCGTGGAATTATTTTTATGTCTTTTCTGCGGAAAATGCTTTTAAAGGATGTGTCACTAATTTTCAGGCAGCCTGTATATTCATAAGGGGATGTATCCAGTGAAGAGATGGCCGTGAGCATATTCCAAGTCAAGTATGCTGGCTCGTCAGAGAGGATTAAATTTGGCGTAACGTAAGTTTGTATCTGACGTTTCTAGTCCTTTGAATGGGAGAGAATGCGGCGCTACTAGATAGTGGCCTTACCAGAACGTGTATCATGTGGCGTGTCGATTTGAAAACACAAGACAACGGGTGGTAGAAACAATAATTCTTTGATCTGGTTAGCTCATTTTCCCATTGTTCTTTGATCGGGAGGAAAAACAGATAAAAAGTGGCCATTCGAAAATAAATTAAGAAAGTGCAACCCTAGAATAATCAAGGAAACGTAATTTGAAGTCTTTCACAGTAAAACGGACCATAGAACGGCCTTTTAAAAAGCGAACAAAAATCAACCGTGTCTTTAAGTCTAAATGTATTATTAATATCGGCAAGTATATCGGCGATAGAAAATTTAGTCTTAAACCTAAAAAAAAATCTAGGAAAATGACTTTAAAAAATCTGAATTGGTCTGACTTTCACTTGTTTTCAAAAAGCCAGCAACAGTGGAGGTTTAATTGAAAGTTTGTAGTGTTTGTATTATTTCTTAAATAAGGTGGATAGTGCAATTTATTCGAAGTCTTTAATTAATAGAAACTAAGTGGTGTAAAACAAACTAGTAATGCAATACAGCTTATTAAATGTTAAATGTACGTATGTATATGAATAAGCAAGTTTTTCAATTATTTCCTTTAGAAATTTGCATCTGTAATGTTAAATTTCGTTTCAATAATATGTGTATGTAATATTAACGTGAGGAAAGAAGTTATTCAATGTTACATATTTTCACATTATTACATATTTTAGTAAATATTTTGACTAATTTTGCTACATACGATTGTGCATAATTTGTATGTTAATACTATTTACAAATCTGGTCTCTATTGATAGCTACTGGCGAGCCAAATTGACTAGGCTAAAGAAATTATCCAGGGGTGGCAAACAATTTCTTATGGACCTGAATAACAAATATAATGGTTCCTTACATGTCAATTTCGGTGCTAGCCTTTAATTTAAAATATTGGTTCATTTATAAATAAATAATGAAAATTCAGTAAAAATAACCTTCGTAATAGTGTTAGCTATAGTAATATTAAAGGCCGTGCTAGTTAAATTAAATGGTCGAATTTAAATAAAATAAATAGACTAAAGTTTTCTAAGAAAATACTTGGTCTTGATCCTCTTATTTTTAAGGACTAGAATATTATATTTAAATAAATCTTATAAACAGTATTTGAATGTACAAATATGTGTTGTCAGTTTCTAAACAAGTTTTAAACTAATCTTTAGTAAAATAATGGTAAAACTTAGATCACCTTATAAAATGTGCCTTAAACATATTTATATTAATTAGAATAATATTAATAACTATAGTATCAACCATCGTTTTACTCTGGAGATCATTTCAGTTATATGATCGCCGATTATTTCGTCGTTTAGTCCACTTGACCAGTTTCTACTGACATTAGTATAAATGTTTCTAAATGTGAATACGATAATAAACTGAGGAGTCTAGTTTTGTTGTATTTAAGTTTGGGCGTCAATCTTTCCCAAGCTACTAGTGTAGATTACAAAGTTTTTAACAGTTAGTATGGACCAAACAAATGATTTTTACGTTTGATTTAAGACAGTGCTTAAATAACTAAAATAAACTCTGTGGCGTCAGCCCGCAATCGACCCATACCCACTGAGAAGCCGCCAGCCATTGGCGATGATAGTGCCAACTTTTTCAGATAGAGGGTTATAATGCGGCCAGAACAACAAACCTTATGGCTGTTAATCTCACTTTTCTAGGCAGTAGCTGCTAATTATTTATTCAAGCTGCTCCTTATTTGTCCTCCCGAGGCTAAGTTTGAAACCGTTCCAGACCCACTGATTCACAGAAAAAACTGGAAAATGTTGGAGATCAAATCCGGGACCTCTGGACCTGTAGCCATGAGCCCTGACTACCAGACCACAGAGGTGGTAATGCTCATAAATATAATAGCGATACAAGATAAACGGGACAGTTTTACATCTTATGCCATCTTTGATACTAGCAAATAATGTATATCTGGGATTCTGGGCACGCTATTTATCACACTGAGCAGATTTTTTTTATAGATTTTAAATCATTTTAAACCGATATTTTTGAAACTTTACTAAATAATTTTGCAAGTCATGTTCACTATTTCACTAATTTAAAATAAAATAAAAATAATACTTCTCAGAGAGTAGTTGGATGTATGTGGACTATTGTAAAGAATGAAGTATCGAAAAAGGCAAAGATGGCGGTATATAAAATTGTGCTAACACCAACATTGTTTTATGGATGTGAAGCGTGGGTTTGTCTGGAGAAATACAAGAGCAAGGTGAATGTGGTTGGAATGAGATATCTAATAAACGTATGTAGAAAACTCGTACGGACGGAGTAAGTAATTAACGGATGCTAAAGGAGTGCGGTTTGAAAGGGAATCCAATTGGTCAATGTGAAATAAGCGTATTACTTTTGCTTGGGAATGTTGAGAGTATTAGTTTGGATTGAGGGACAAAGCATATTTATGAAGGTAGAGTGTGTGGATCAAAAGGAAGGGTTAGGCCATGTAAAACGTGGCTAAATTTTGTTGACGAATGTGTGAAAAAGAGAAACATTAAGAGTTTTGAGAATTAAAGAGCATGTATGACTCGGCGTATGGATGTTGTTGAACCGAAGGGAGTTTGTAAGGATAGAGAAGTGTGGGGAAATTTATTGAGGATGTATTAAGTACGAAATTGTTTTTGAGCTTTATCCACAGTTTCTTGCCTACCCCATCCCCGTAAGGGAATGGCGTGATTAGGTATGTAAGTAATATCTATTTTTAAAAAACTATTACCAAGCATAAAAAACATTTAAACATTAGTGCTTATCAGGTATTACAATGTTTATATAATGAGGGTTCTTAATTACTTCTTTAAAGTCAAGTTATTTATGTTTTAGATTATATAGATATCGTCCACATAATGTAATCCCGTAGGAGAACAAATCCTGGACTACCAAGGAAGATATTGCGTTAAGTATTGGAATCGGATCAGAAAGTTGTATATTGCTGTTGAAAACCCAACAGATTTGTGCCAATAATGTGATTGCTGGGGAGTATCACCATCGTTACAAGGGTAATTATAAACGATACTTGAGAGATGCATCCAGCCGACACTACATATGGAACGGACAGGACACTCAACATGAGTTGATCTGTCCAAGTCACCTCGAGCGTTTTGAATGAGAGACTGACGTAGACACCGATCCTGTGCATCACGTCCATTGGTATTTCCTAAATGTTGTACTTAATCTTACCAATCATTGGTTCGTGTTCTGCAGTCCTCTTTGAACCTCACACAAGCTGTGTGTGTATGTCTGTTTGTTTTTAAATGTTGACATATATTATTGGACTGATACATTTTCTTACTATTACTTTTTTTTTGTCACAACGTCTCACTACCCGTCCAGGTGTTCACATATGAATTAATAACGGTAATGTGTTAGGGATGAGGAAGGTAAAATTTAAGCTAAGTTTAACCGTATTTGCGTAGAGTGATAATTGACACACATTTAGGAAAAAACACCTCAAATACGCCCGATCAGGATTTGAACCGCAAACTTCCCATCATCAACAGTCCAATCTACTGTGAGAGTAACACCTGGGACAACTCAGCCAATTACTCAGGTGATTGACGTCTTAAACTATGTGAACGTCAGTTATCCCTCTATGAATATAATAAACTATATATGGTATAAATTGTTTTTCTGTTTAACTTAATAACCAGTTAAATATATCTACTTTAAATCAAAGGAGAAACTATAGAAGATATATCAACTTGAAGTTTAAAGAAAATATCTCCAAAGAATAATATTTTGATTGTAGTAATAAAAAGAACATTACATAATTCTTAACTTTTTAACTATAATTTTAGGATGAAAAGGCCCAGATCTACTGTTCACCGAACTAATAGTTTAATTATGGAACGCCATGACTATAGCCTAGAAAATAATGTCCTTTATGTAAAATTATTTCAATAAATACTTTTTGTTAACCTCCGTTTTTCTTTTTCAATTGTCAGTGAGGAGGATAGGAGGGTGACAGGGGGCAGTACGCTCAGCTTCCTGGTATTCAAAATGTCGTAGTGACATTTCCCAACTGATCACAAAAAGCTAGCTACACCACGCTACACCACGCTACACCACGCTACACCACGTAGCCAACATTGAATGATGACAATCATCCTTATGCATCTCTCTTCATTGTCCACTGTTCCTTCAATGACCCAACTTCCAAGAAAATGCTTCTACTAATAATTGAAAGAGTTCACTGAGTAGGTTTGTGAACATGTTTCCGTCTATTTAGTTCTCCACTGTCTACTGTCTGTTTGTACAGATAAAAATTCCAGCTATGCAGATTAAGACGTGCATGAATTAACGATTTCATTTATATTTGAGAGCACCAGTACTCATGAATTTGGTATACAAGCTACTCGTTTTCCGATTAAAATCCTTACCAGATAATATAAATTGTATGTAAAGTGGGGTTAAATATTTGTCATTACGTGTCAGGAACCATAAATATTTATTTTTCACAAAACCTATTACTTACTACCGGGCCAAGAGAGCCACATATTTACACTAACAGGATGAAGAAAGAATAGATTATAGAAAGTGTACGCACATTTTCTTGGAAGGACAGAGGGAAAATATTCAGAAAAAAAAATCTAAGTACTTGTGACCTTATCTCTCAGTTACCAGCCAACCAGACAAGACTAGACTGACGCCTTAGCATGGCCACCGATTAAGGGGTCTTATACTTTATAACAGGTAGATTTTTACTACCTACTTCATTTTGTTCGTTTTAAACATACTTGTGTTAAAAAAAATGTACTGACATTAGATTCTCCACCTCTTTACACAGGTTAGGTCATGAAAGGAAAGCCCATGAACCGTCGTCAGATATCACAGGAATCCTAGCGGTACATCTCACTGAAGGTAAAGGGAAGGAAAAACACGTTAAAAGCTTTACGAAACGTTGTCGTGAAGTTCATGCCATCATTGCTAGCCATCAGTTAAAAAAATGTTGGAGGAGGGCAGGGGAGGATATAAAATAGGGAAGGAGGGTAGGGGGGGATATAAAATAGGTTAGGAGCAAGGCCGGCTATATAACTCTACCCCCAACTCACCCTCTCCTCTCGATGGACCCCCGCAATCCCGTTAACCTGTTGGGCTTGGGGCAACAAGCGGCAATATGACGTCGGTGCACTGAGATGGAAAACAAAACCAACCATGGCCGTCGGCTGCAGTTGCTTCTAATCGATTAACCCGAGCTTCATGTATCACTTTCAGCCCAATGCAACTCTTCCCCCTCCCCCTACTTCCACTCCTCTCGTGACAGCTCTGTTAGTGGCGCGTCAAAAAGTTCGTTGGGAGGGAGTTCATGAATCAACAGCTTGAAGCGTCCGTGGGTTAGGATAGTTGGCTTGAGTATTCCTCAGCCGCTGTGTCATCTCGTTTGATCCTCTTTGGTGGTGGAGCGCTCCACCTTCTCTACTTGTTGGGGATGAAGAGATCTAATCCTGAAAGGAAGCTACTTGTCTCGAGTGCATTTAATTTATTTCAATGATAAAAAAATGTCAAATTCGCATCGATTACTTTTTATTGATAGATTTTGTGATAATATATTAAAAAAAACAGTATTACTAAAGTATTTCAGTAAATATTTTGCAAACCTTAAATATTAGCAGGACATTTCTATTTATTGAGCTGCATAGCATCTGTATAGAATATTTTCTCTGCACGTTTTAAATTGTATCTCAGTCTATCTGGGTTTTTTATTAATATGTGTACGGAATTTTGCTATTAAGATAATACCTTGTGATTTGAGTTAGAATATACTTTTAATATATCTCTGATTCTGAAAGAGTAGGTTTTGTTATTGTGTGTGTTTGTATTTTAATTTATGCTACCTCGGTGCAAAAAGAATTTTAGCGTATGGACATTAAAATTAAGAGTATATCACCTCAAGCCACAAACACATAAAGATAAACATATATAAATTTTGTTTAGTATATATTTCAAAGTTTGTTTAGTGTATATCTCACAGTTTATTAATTATTTGTTGGTCTTTTATTATTTACTAAATAATCATACTTAGAACTTGGCCATGGTCCATAGTGTTGAAGCGTAATGTTTAAGAGAACTCAAGCCAATTCTGAGATTTTCTTCATTGTGAAAAAATCAATGATCAAACGAGCGATTTATTTTTGTTTATTTGTGCTCCCAATTTCAATACCCATCCAGTCTGTTCGCATGATTTCATTAGTAGAGTAGGGCTGAGGAAGATTCTTGCTGAGGGAGATTGGAAAATCAACTAAGAAATTATGTTATCTTTATAATCAACTGCGATTTTAGCCCCAACCCTCCTGTCATTATAAAACCAGACCATTAAAGGTCAGATAGCCTAAACGAACTGTAGGTTATGAAGTAAAGCACCAAAATAATCGTCTACTGTTTGTAGTCCAAGATGTTAATAGACACATTTGTGTTATTGAATTTAAAATTAAATAAACACTGAGTTATACAGTGTTAAGCTTACGTACTATTCTGACCTCGGACCTAGCACAACATACCTATCACTTAAAGTGCTTTACCTTTCAACCTTAACTTTCTGCAACTTACATTTTGGGACTAGACAAAATTCCTACATGACTTTACACTTTATTGCAATCGTCTAACCAATATAAATCTAAAGGTCACTTCTGGGGTCAATAAATATTTGAGATATGAAGTTTGTTTACTAAGACTGGAAGATAAATATTAAGTTTTATTTAGTAAATTATTAAACATTTTCAATGCATATAAACATGTCAAGTAGGAAAAAATAAATAATATAAATACAAGATCGTCCAAACCATGCACGATAAAAATTGTTAACAACCTATCTTGTGAACAGACCAATTGCATACATTAAATAAATTCAAAGCCAATTGTATTGAATATTCATAAACCATTAATGTAAAAATACTTGTATTTGATTAACTAAGCATGAAGCTTTTAATTTAGTTTTCCAGTAGTACAAATTTATCAGCTCAAAACTTGGGTACTGTGAGAAAAAAATAAAAACTTTGGTACTATCAGACAAAAGTAAAAACTTAGGTACAATGAGACCCAGGTCCAAAATTGAGGTACTATAAGATCTAGGACAAAACTGGGGCTAACTATGTGACCAATGTCAAAACTTGGGCCAACTATGTGACCAATGTAAAAACTTGGGCTAACTATGTGACTAATGTCAAAACTTGGGCCAACTATGTGACCAATGTAAAAACTTGGGCTAACTATGTGACCCATGTAAAAACTTGGGCTAACTATGTGACCAATGTCAAAACTTGGGCCAACTATGTGACCAATGTCAAAACTTGTGCCTAGTATGATACCAAAGTCCAAACTTGGGCCTACTATGATACCAAAGTCCAAACTTGGGCCTACTATGATACCAAAGTCCAAACTTGGGCCTAGTATTATACCAAAGTCCAAACTTGGGCCTACTATGAAACCAAAGTCCAAACCTAGGTACTTTGAGCCAAAAGCTACCTACATCCATGCAGGGCAGGATATTAATGAGCCACACAAAGGTCTGAGTCCCTGAGCGGCCATCTGTGTCTGGACGGTAGGTCTCCTGTCCGTCACACACTGAGTGGTTGGTAGTCTTGTCCTCTAGGGAGGGCTGGTCCGAACACTTCCCCCCGCTTGGAGACTTACTTAGTGCCCGACACTCCCTACGGCTAGGTGCTCACCGCTGTATTCAAGGAGAACCAATACCTGCCACATACGTGGCGAGGGGTTAGGGGGTGTTCTACTTACAATATTCACTTAAGGCTCATAGCCCAATCTGCACATATAGCTTGTTTGAACCACAAGTAATACAAACTTCCTGTACACTTACATCCGGAGACCTATGCTAATACCATTCAATTGTGTCCAAAGTTTCGGCGTATAGCGTCGGGCTAGCAAAGATTTTCAAGCATGCGTGTACAACAAGTTACATAGGAGTTATCCGCACGGAACTGCATATGTAATGATAACAAGCACTTTCTATGATGTAGGACCGTTAATGATGACACTCAGAACATACAACCTGTTGTACACGCATGCTTGAACAGCTTTGCTATCCCGGCGCTATACGCCTAAACTTTGGACACAATTTAATGGTATTAGCATAGTTTTCCAGATGTAAGTGTATAAGAATTTTGTATTAATTTTGGTTCAAACAAGTTATATATGCAGTTTGGGCTATGAGTTTCCCAACATCCTGTACATCTGTCACCAAGATTTATTTTATCTCCCCACCCTTCCCAACCAAAACATAAACATAATTGATTGTGATCACCTTACCATCTATCGATCCATAACGAGGAAATATTTAACTCCTTACCAATAAATCTCAAAATATCAATCAACAGTATATAATTATAACTGTCCATTTTCTAAGTGTGTTTCGAGTATATACACACGATTGGTGGCTTGACACCCTTGATAATATATTTACAGTGTACTATAGGATACCACAAGGTGACCCCACCATGGGATCTAAATGTTCTATCGATTATAGCAAGGGGTGTTTTATTCCCATACAGGCCACGGACTTCTAAAAGTAGTAATGTTACATAAAATAGAAACATGAGCAATATTGCCACGGGTTAGTACATGTTTCTGTTAAAGGTTTGTAATGAAGTCGATCTAATTCATTATTGAATTACTAAATTCAACTTTCGGTTGCCGATTCATTTAAATTAATTTGTTTGGGTGTATATTGTATTCATCCCATTTATGTATAAAGTCTTTGGGTGAGTAATTGAAGGGCTATTGTGAATACTGACAGTTTAAAGGGGGGTAAATAAACCACATGGCCGGAATTTAGGATTAAGTTTTGTGATTATGGATTCCAGCGAGAAAATTTGTTCAAATGACTGTTTTTATAAATACCTCGCAGAGTGGGGTGGGGTACGTAAACACTCCACTTTCCCCTCACACAAGGGCAGATTTTAGGAAAATTGGAATTATAGTCACCCTTAGCTACTTGGCTTGTTGGAGTCTAAGTGAAGAACGGTGGACATCCGACCATATTTTTACCACATTATATCCTGGTATTGTTTGCTTTACATAGCTTGTGCTCAAACATATATAACATCTGTATATGTTTCTGCTAACGACTGATTATTGTGTTTATATATACAGAAGTCATCTTAACTCTGCATTAATTCTTGAAATATTGATTGAATTTGTATTAAATTAATATACTCATACTACTATTCTCCATATAATAGTACATATACGCTGCTTTCTTTAACTCATACATATTTTTTATAACTGTTACATATTATATTTACAAGTGAACTAAATGGTCCCTCTTTGACAAATTCCAACAAATTATGTCATTATCATTGCCGATAACTATATATTTCCACGTACACAATTCTTGGTAAACTGTGAGTGGTATTTGTCGCTCCAAGTTTTATAAATAAACGAACATATAACTTATATGGATGTTTTACCCCCTTTTATCCAGTTAACAACAAATAACTGTATCTTGGATTCATGGTTCTTGTGAGGTGGGCGTTTAGAATTAACAACTCCTAATGACAGCCACATGTGTCTCTTGGACCCTAACCACCTACCAAGAGAAATTCCCTACCCTACATGTACTTGTTTTATTTATTTGATCCATTTAACATGTACTTTCCGAACTAACTGATTACATCAGCACACGAGAGTTTCTATGATCGAGAGTGAAAGGACCTTCCAATTTTGCCGGGATAGGGATTTTCACAAACCTTCCAGGGTTATTTTACATGCCTTCCATCCAAAGGAAGTTTTACTACGGATTTTTATCGTTCAATAAAAATCCGTCAATCCCTGATGTGTTTGAAGCCACGAACATCAGACCCTTAGAAGAGCACTTTACACTGAGTCCACTGAGATTGACCCTTTCCTTACAAAACACAATATAGCTTGACTTTCAGAAACAAGTCATATATGTCCATGTTACTTATAATTGAACAGTTTGCTGCTACCTGGTGATAACGTCCCTACAATGTTTCACATTCTAGAATCTAAAATAAAGTGACAATATTTACTCGATCATGACCCGATCATGATCGGGGAGAGAAGTATTGTAATCGTTAAGGAAAAAACTAATCCAAGATTTTGATAAATGTATACGTTTCATGACACCTTAAACCCGAAAAATTTGTTTTCACATTACCGTCAAAATATAAGTCCGTCTTTTACTTGACCTAAAGCTGAAACTATTTTACCAATCGGGCTTAAATTTGTTATCTAGTGTTTGTATAAGGTTCTCCAAAAGTTTTATTGGAGTTATCCATCCTAACACTAAAATTAAGGGTGGCTACTGTTGGGTGAAGAGAGACAAAATTCATTTTCTCAATAAGGAATCTTTTTTTTTACTAAAACTCGTATACTTATAATTAACATAGGTGGATTCCTCCAATTTTGATCACATGTCCACAACTCTTTAAAACACGAAATAACTTACCACTACAAGGTTGTAGGACCGTTAAATATCGAAAGATTTTATTTGAAAGAATAATTTATACAATCAATATTTTTGGTGTAGAAAAATTGTATTTTTACTTTCTCTTATCAAGAGAAAGTATTGTGATCATGAACAAATTGATCACGAGATTACAAAAAATTTTTACGTTTAATGTGAACACGAATCAAAAAAAAAAGAGGCTTTTACAATTATGTTTGTCCCCATGTATGTCTGTATGTCTGTCTGTCAGTTTATCCTTGGCTACGGATTTAAAAGGTTTAATGAATTATGTTCAAATTTGATATTTATATATTATAGGTTTATACAACAACAATATTTTTAAACCTATAGTCCTTCAATTAAGGGTTTAAAGGTAGTTTAATTATTAGTAATTTTGTTTGGTTCCAAATTTTTCGAAACTGTCTTTATCGATTTTGCTTAAAATTAACATCTAAGATTTGTTTGACATGAAAAATACACTATTTAATTAGTTTTTGGGTCAAATTTTTTTGAAGGGTAGTTTACTAATGAATTATTTTTCAAAAAATTGAAATAATTTTCAAGTGGCTCCAACGATTTGTTTCCAAATGGTTATCGTGGGAAGGTTTGACATGACAACAGTTTTTGTGGTAAAAACCCATTTATTTATTTATAAAGCGGTTAAAACGCGGCGGTTTTACCGCTAGCTTACGCCCCCAAATTCTTGAATCTACACCTGACTGGCAAAAGGCATCAAAACGCTATAAAAATAAGCTACTGATTCTACACTAACGGTTTAAATGCCGCGGTTGTTGCTTCCACTTGTCCAGAATGGTTTAAAAATTGGAGGAAACGCGCAAAAAAAAACTCGTCAAAAGAGACTTTAATGGACTCACCCCACATTATCGAACCGTCTCTCAACAAGACAGTTTCATATTATGTTTATGAATCACAGAATGTATCCAGAGAAGTTATTTTTATACTATAATACTTATAATAATACTTAGAACCGCGTCTTACTACGCGTTCGGGTTATACGCTTAAGTATTAATTACACAAATGGGTTAGGAATTAGGAAAGTTGAATTTAGAAGAAGTGAAGCCACATTTTCGTGGAGGGAGAGTGGAAAATCATTTAGGAAAAACTACCGCAGTTCACCCCACCGAGATTCGAACCTCGATCTCCCCGTCCTCGGTGGTCTAGTTCCACACGACTGGCGCGTTAGCCAACTACGCCCCCGAGGCGGATTTTTATACTATAGAATGTATGTTGTTTCATTTGATGAACTACTTGGTTTAGTGAATGAAAATATTACATAACGTTATACCATCTTCAGGAAAGGTATTTATTATTCCTGCTGAAGGACTTGTGACATTGAGGCACAACTTCCTGTGTAGTTTGATTAGCGTTTCTACCGCTAGGTGATTTTAACGCCTCCAGAAGCGTTGGAATTGCCACTGGCAGTTTTAACCTATTTTCTATCTTGATAACAAGAGTTTTATTCAAAGGTGTGGTTGCTAGCCTTTTAACTGCTAGCGTTCTAATCGCTAGTGTAGAATAGGCCTAACTCACTTTTTCATATTAATTTTAGTAACTTACTTTGGGTCAGTCGAACATGATAGCGGTTGCTGGCACATCAAACGAAACATTTGTATCAGACATTGTTCTTTATAGATTGGCTGTAATTGTAACACTACACCTATCTGTAAACCTTAAATGTTTAACAATGGCTTTCAGCTATAACCAATTAATAAACGTTCATTAATCTAGCATCGGACATTGTTATTTATTTGGATCACCTGTGATTATAACCAAAATCAGCACTCTTCAAGTCACTAATTGGTTAAAAAGGTCTAACGAACAACCAAAAAACAAGAAGGTTCCAAGAAAAGGTTTAATGGTAGCAGAGCTAGAAAAAGGGTGCACTTTAGTAAACCCGCGACCACTTCAAGTGCTGACTCTACGTAGAGTCCCTTTCGAAATATCCATACAGAAAATACAACTTTTCTGTTTAAGGTGAGTAAAAGTCTTCGTCAACTGGGGCAACATCCTACACAAATATATGTGTTAAACGCTGCAACGAAGAGTCGAACCAACCATCCTAGCTGTGTCTACAAGAACTCATCCCAATGATGTTAACCTCCACCAGAACTTTTCAACATACGTGGGGATTCCTGTCTCCAACAGACATCATTCAGCCCTACTAGAAACTTCCAGTAGAAGTTACAATAGAGCTCCACAAAGATCATGGAAGTTCTTCAAGATGGCCCACTATAGAAACAGTTAATTTGCAAAGTTAACTATTTTATTTATTCCATGACATTTTAAATTGATGTGTTAATTTAATTAATGTATTAGTTCCCGATTAATTTGACCAGCCAAGTTAGTTAGCACAACTATGTTCTTGTTAAAACGTATACGTAATTAGCAATAAAAATGCAACATATATAATATGTATATAGTTTTTAAGGGGTTAATAATATGGTTCTAAATATGTGTCTATTTCCTTATAAATCTTGAAGTTGTAGTATAAAATCAAATACAGAACTACATGTAACATGAGGAAGGGCGTGCTCGCGCAAAACAACTTTTACGAGAATATTTAATCACAAAAGAGTGTTCAATAGACAAACCTAAAATAAATATGGATGTTTACAGACTTTAATCCGATGAACTCGAATACGAACTAAGTATTAGAGGTGTTAAACCAGTGTCTACCACAAACAAAATTCGGTCACAATTTTGAGAAATAATAGATCAGAAACAGGACGAGGAAAAGTCACGGATAGTCATCGAATTAATACCTACAGATACAATCGAGATTCCCATTATAGAACAGAAATTAAATAAATTGCTGACCCATGTTATTCACAAACAATGAATTTTCATATAGAAGATAGGATATTACGTTTGAGTTGTGATAATGAGCAGGTAAAACTTAAAGTAGAAGAATTAAAGTCTTTTTCTCTTAAAATAAATGAAGAGCTCCACAAAGATCATGGAAGTTCTTCAAGATGGCCCACTATAGAAACAGTTAATTTGCAAAGTTAACTATTTTATTTATTCCATGACATTTTAAATTGATGTGTTAATTTAATTAATGTATTAGTTCCCGATTAATTTGACCAGCCAAGTTAGTTAGCACAACTATGTTCTTGTTAAAACGTATACGTAATTAGCAATAAAAATGCAACATATATAATATGTATATAGTTTTTAAGGGGTTAATAATATGGTTCTAAATATGTGTCTATTTCCTTATAAATCTTGAAGTTGTAGTATAAAATCAAATACAGAACTACATGTAACATGAGGAAGGGCGTGCTCGCGCAAAACAACTTTTACGAGAATATTTAATCACAAAAGAGTGTTCAATAGACAAACCTAAAATAAATATGGATGTTTACAGACTTTAATCCGATGAACTCGAATACGAACTAAGTATTAGAGGTGTTAAACCAGTGTCTACCACAAACAAAATTCGGTCACAATTTTGAGAAATAATAGATCAGAAACAGGACGAGGAAAAGTCACGGATAGTCATCGAATTAATACCTACAGATACAATCGAGATTCCCATTATAGAACAGAAATTAAATAAATTGCTGACCCATGTTATTCACAAACAATGAATTTTCATATAGAAGATAGGATATTACGTTTGAGTTGTGATAATGAGCAGGTAAAACTTAAAGTAGAAGAATTAAAGTCTTTTTCTCTTAAAATAAATGCTTTAATACACGAGGAAAAAATAAAAAACAAGTCAAAACTAAGACAGAAGAGAAGGAACAAACTGTTTGGTTATGTGTATACGTCCCGAAAATCAAATAGAACCTCAACCCAAAATAAATATGGTAGATACTATTCCAAATTCTATCTAGAGAGATATAACCATTCTCAAAATAGTCCAAAAATGGAACTTAAAATTAGGGAAATTTCGGATCTTGTAATATTTCTAGAATAATTAATAGAATTAAAGGAACTGTACAGTGAAATGTACAAAATTCCATTACAGAGATAGAATCAGATGAAAAATAAAATTATATACCCAGTAGTGTTGTTACCATACAACAATTCAAACAACCCGACCCTAATCGAAGTGATATCACCCACGATACAATATTAGTACCGAAAGTACAGTACTAGACAGTACGTTCCTAGCAGTACAGTGAGACTTAACAATTATATTGAACAAATTTGGTCTAAAAATAAAAGTTGTTACACTTGAAATTCCCATGATAATTTAGTAACTACCTGCCTTATTAGAAATAAGAGCCCCACATATAACTACAAAAAAAACTAAATGTGGGCGGGAAAACATCTAGGTCCACGCAAAGAGATAAACAAAGTTTTCAAAAATACCAAGCACGCTAGAAAAATACTTCTCTGTCATTGTTGTGTTTAGAAACTTATATATAAAAAATATAAGGTATTACCGCTAGTGGATACTGGATCCATCAATAACATATGTTATACGGAATTGTATGGAGAGCTACGCAATAACAGGTTTATAAAAAAGGAACGATATATAGAATGTATAACGGCGGATCAAAATATATCTGAGGTTAACAAGAAGATCAAAGTTTTTATTAAAATCAGTGGCATGTCGTCTTAGCCAATATGGTTTCTTGTGACACCTAAATTAATGATAGACTTGCTGTTGGGTAAAGAATTTATTTAAAAATATAAAATTAAATATATATGAGAAACAAAGATGTTATGTTCCCAGATAATAAAAAAAGGAAATGTTACTGTAGAACTGAAAGAATGGTCTAGACTGAAATCAATTAATATGACCAACAATAATGCCGATAGTAATGAATTGTTACAAGACCTATTAAATTAGTTTGGTAATGTCATCATGGATAAAATCGGTAAGACTAACGTGATGACGTATGAAATTTTCATGTTAGACAAAACCCCTTTTAGATCACGCCCACATTATTTTGCTCCTCCTAAGCTAAATATATTACGAAACCACATAACTGAACTTGTAAATAAATATATTATAAGACCTTCTAATAGCCCATTTGCTTCAACTACCTTTTTATTTTACAAACGAGGAAAATCCCCCCAGTTAGTAGTGGCTTATTAAAAATTAAATAAGAATATACGTTTTGAAGACACTCCCTTACCTACGCAAGAAATGGCTTTCCAATATTTAGGTAAACATAGAATATTTACTTTTTTGGATTTAAATGAATAATTTCCCCAAGTTCCTTTAAAAGAAGAATTCAAGCTATACATGGCATTTGCCACGCAAACAGGATTGTTTGAATATAATTACCTCCCATTTGGTTTATCAGTTGGCTCAGGAGTCTTAAACAGGCTTATGGTCATAATATTCGGAACTATTTAATGTTAATTCGTTTGTAATTACCTAGACGATTTATTGGTCTACTCCAACAATATTAGCGAAAATAAGGTTCATTTAAAAGAAGTGTTTAGAAGAATATGCGATTCGGGATTAACCATAAACCCCCAATTACATAATTTGGCGTAACGCAAATAGAATACCTTAGACATATAATTTCATACAAGGTGTATTCATAAATACAGAAAAAATCCGCACCATAGTTAAATTCAAAACACCTAGTGCCCAAAAGATATAATACAGATTTTGGGCATGGTATTCTTTTATGGTAGCTATATTCAGAATTTTTTTCTGTGGCAGAATCATGATACAAATTACGGAAACATAAAACTGTTTTTAATTGAAACGATACGGCTGACAAGCTTTTACTCAACTAAAAAAGCTCTTACTACGGAAACCATTCTACGAATGGCAGATTTTGACAAGCCCTTCATCCTTCAAACCGATGATTATTCTTCAGGCCTTGGAGCTATATTAACACAAAAAATAGAAGGACAAATACTACCAGTAGCGTACGCCAGTCGTACTCTACACCCCACGAATTAAATTATCCCACCTATGTACTTGAAGCCCTTGCTATAGTATGTGCCATAAACAAATTCAGACAGTATTTGGAATCGCAACCGTTTGAACTACACAATGATAACTCAACTGTATCGTGGCTAATTCAACATCCACGACCAATTGGTTAGATAGCACGTTTGATTACTCAATTACAAGAACTGATATTTAACATTGTGAATATAAAAGTCAAAGACAATCCTGTAGCCAATGCGCTATTTAGGATGTTTAAAGAGGAAACAATAAAAAGTTGCAACAATAATATTTCGAATATTGGATTCTTAGCACAAATACAGGAAGTTTATACATCCATGCAATAAGTATAACAAAAATACCAAGAACTAAGTAAGATAATTGAAAGAATATCAAATAGAGAGAATATTACCAATTATAAAATTCTAAATAATATTTCATACTACAAATTATCAATGATATCTCTATGGAAATTATGTGTTCCAAATCCTTTTCATAAGGTTATATTTCAGTATTACCCCATTTTGCCGGTTGGGGCATATTTAGGGGCTGCCAAAACCATAATATTAATACGTAAGCAGTTTTTTTTGGCCATGTGACATTTGTTTATAATCAAAAACACGTCAAAATTATAAATATGGATACTTGTCATCAAAAGTATCAGAATTTCCGATGCACCGTTTGTTCATAGATTTTTTTGGCCTATTACCCAGATCTAAAAATGGTAATAAATACATTCATACGGCAGTAGATGGATTTTCTAAAATTGTGTGGTTCTTACCCCTAAGTAAATCTACTACTAAGCAGACTGTACGTACTTTACAAAATGACATTTTCAAAAACTTGGGTTTACCTTGTTACATTTTTTCTGACAATGGTTCTTAATTTACTTCTCACATCTTCAAAAACATGTGTTTTCATCTTGGTGTAAAACATTACACAACTGTGCCTGGTTATCCTCAGTCAAATTTATGTGAGAGATCTAATAGAAATTATAAACTCCACTCACAGCCTACCATAATCTACATAATGGAGAGTGGGATCCTATTTTACACTGGCTACAATTTGCCTTTAACAATTCCGAAAATAGTAGTTATAAATATTCGCCCACAGAACTGTTATTGGGCTACGAACATTTGACATCCCTGAATCTAAAAATGTATTTGCTAGTAGTGCAAAAAGGAAGGGCAGAAGGAAGCCCCCTCCACATGTGGACTAACGCACTCAATCAGTTAAAACGGGCACAAGCTCATGTTGGTATACACTACAACAAAGACATACGTCCTATTCCTTTTAGAATAGGTCAACAGGTAGTTTATAAAATCCACCAGATTAGTGCTAAGGCTGCAGGGATTGCTGGAAGATTGAGTTTTCGCTGGTCAGAGCTAGTTGTTATTAGCAAATGTTTGAGGGAGGTAATGGTTTAATTAGTAGATACTAAATTTGGACTCACCTTTGCGCCGCGCTGGTGTTTCATAGCTAAAACCATGTCCTATTAAGGGAACACAGTTGGGATAGGTTTTGTTATTGTTAGCTTATGTCTAAGCATTCGCCTGCTATGGCATCTTTGACAGGTACTCTTATAATAATAAATTAGTTTCTTGCATCTGTATCAAAGTGTTAATATTAAATATAATATACATAAAATTTAAAATAATAGTAGGGGTTTACTAAAGTTAACATAATTTTTGATTCGTATATTGCATGCCCCCTCCATTTTATTATATTTACGAACAACAGTTGTGACCAACCCTCGTGCCCCTCATAATTATATGATACAATTATTATTGCGAAGATTCCATTAAGTTAAAAATGGTATGGCTATCCATATTATAAAATCATTGTTAGAAAGATTTCATTAGGTTAAAAATTGTATGGTTAGCCATATTATAAAATCATTGTTAGAAAGATTTCATTAGGTTAGTAATATCGTAAAATTGCTTTTTTTTTGTCTTCCACACATATTTATATCTAATATGTTCATCAGTCTAACACAATAAAATTAATACTTACGTGTGTTAGTACTACAAAGCCATGTTATTGTTTATATCAGATATAACAGAGGTTATAACTTTTCGCTATTTATATATGTATGTTTGTTAATATCATTAATATTATTACTTTTAGATAAATAATTGTAAACTAGACAAAACTTAATACAAATCAATATATATTTATGATTGTATTTATTGTTATGTTTATTTTTAGTGTGCCATGAAACACACATGGTATGTTGTTATGTTGTCAGCTATGTATTGTTCTATCTAAGTTATAGGAGTTTGGTTTAGCTCACTTTATTTGACTGAGGTGTTTGTAGAGTATGACGTCACTCTACCGTCACCGCGCGCTCTCTCCTCTGTGCCCGCCGTCTGTGGCGCTAGAGGGCAGGTCACGTGGTCTTGGTTTCTGGCTTCCACGCGGGCGGGACCACAGTTCAAGTTTCACTCGCTTTACTTACTTAATTTGAGTCAGTAGAACCTGATAGTGCTTGCTTGCACATCAAACGAAACAGTTGTATCATACATTGCTCTTTATAGATCAGCTGTAATTGTAACATTACATCAACCTGTAAACCTTAAATGTTTAAAAAAGGCTGTCAGCTATTACCGATTATTAATAAACGTTCACATTGACAAATGAAAAAGTTGAACTTATTTCCATGGCTCCATTTTCATTTCTTGTATATGCATAAAATCAATATATTTCAGTGGCACAGTTTGAAGAGTGGGTTAATTGTGAAGGCAATGTGCGGTGACATGAAGATTTGACACACATGACAATTTTGCAACGGGTGATTTAGCATTCTTGACTCATATTTTAAGGGAGAGTCTATGATGGACGTGTGGAAATAAATATGCAATCCCTTACAATTATAACAATCGTTCAAGTGGCAGCAATAAGTCGAATGTGGCTGCGTTATCTGATAGTTTGTGATCTTGATAAAATCACACAGTTTAGGCCAACGATTTCCACACGTCCATCATAGACTCTGCCTTAAAATATGAGTGAATAATGACCCCAGGACCTCTTGTATTTCTCAGTGGGCATATCATTGGCGTACAAAGCCAAAGTTCCCGGGATCGATTCCCGTGTCCAGGTGTCATTTTTAAATTTTCAGAATGTGATAGTTAGGTATCTTAAAAACAAATTACCAATTATTTTAAGACAAATCAATAAAACATATAAGAATATATTTACGAATGATACTGTAAAGATATATGCTTGTATAATGTTGTGCATTATATTTTTTATCTCACCTCGATATTTCGAAAGATGTTATAATCATAAGTTCCTTGGTATGCTAAGATTAAGATTAATAGAACCATGCTTTAAAATTAAATGTAAAACACTCCCCGAATATCCATTTTAAACAAATCGATACAAACATTTTCAAATAGATTCAAATTTTCAAAAATCACTCAACAGAAAGCTTCTTTTAATTTTAGGGATATAATCAACATCATTGTTTGAATTCAATTATGACCATACAATATATAAATACCAATTTTGAACGAGCTCTATTAAAATTATTTGTATGTATTTTTAATGCACAATTACCACCCACTCTACTACCTCTTAGCTACGGCCACACTAGACTAAAAGGAAAGTGGGTTGTAAACTAAATATGTGACAAAGAAAGCAAGACATTAGCAACAATTAAATAATAATATGAATGTTTTATTCAAGATAACAACAATTGAAACAATAATGTATATGGCCTCAAAAATCCATCGGGTGTATGTTGAAAATCATGTCAATCATAATGCGCATTTCGATCATGTGAATGTTTCCAAATATGAAACATATCTTTAAGTCAAATAGGTCTGTCAGGAAGAGAAAACACTCAACCAAACTACATTGTCAGTTTCACAACAGTGAATATTGACAAAACCACCTTAAACCTTGACAATTAGAACAAATCATTACTTTATAAATATCTAGTCAGATATTAATTGACTACAATAAAAGAGCCTAATGGGCATCTTTGAAATGGTTACCAAAGTGTTACTACATTGAATACAGACAAAGTTAATTTAATATCACACAGATATTTATATGAATACGAGAGTTTGGCTTACTGGCATTAAGTCAAACTCCCGCGGGACTATTAAATGTCGACACAACAAAAGACGTTAACAAGATTTATACTTGTTAATAAATAATATGACATAAAAAGTCTAGTTAAACCACAAGTTAATTCAATTAAATAATTTGGAAAATTATCATGTCTAAATCAATCAATCTGTAAAACCTTACTTTAATTCAAACAACAATTAAATATGAAAACATTATAAAAAAAAGGGTGAATTTACAACTACTTTGTCTGCAAAACTCACTCAATTTAAATTAAATACGTCTAACAAAAATAAAGTTTATAAATATGGCAATCTAATATTTTACGTGACTTCACTGACACTAACGCCCAAGTGGCGACAAAAAGAAGTAACTGTCTCATACTTAAATTTAGTTTAATAAAAAACTTTTAGTAAATAATTTACATTGCTTATTCCGGCTTATTCCAAAAATTACATTACTTTAATTCAAAATTGAACAAGCCATAGTTCAAGACTATTAAATTAACATCGATGAGGTAATACAAACAAAATACGTTATCATCCTGCAAATGTCGAAGTCTAAGACAGGACCCTCCAGACGGCGTTGAATATAAATGTTTAAGACATGACTTCTCTTGAAGGAGTCAAAATATTATAGTCTAAGACATGACTTCTCCTGAAGGCATAGATAAATAAAGTCACTGGTGTTCAGAACCGCCAGGTTTATATAGTGTTTCTAGTCGCTTGGGGTTGGAAGGGGGGATGTCTTTATTGGTCGGTGACGTCCCATCTGTCATTTTTGGTGGGTGCAGAGCAGCCGTAGTCCTTTGATCAGGCTAGGATTGGCGGCCTGTCTCGATCACGCCCTCCAGTGGTGATAGATCTGTTTTACTGGTGCTTGTGAAGTACATACATCACGCGATGTCTTGGTGGTTGAAATCGTCGTTCCCACCGGACGGCTGGATAGTTTCAGTTAGTTATTGTCCTTGGTTAGTTCCATAAGGATCGATTTGACTTGTCCGCTCAGAACATCAGTTGCTGGCTCACCAAGGCTAGTTCGTCCCACTCTTCACTCTAGGACGCGAGGTGTGTACTCCAGTCTTGAAGGTTGTTCTAGCCAGAAGATGCACAGGGTAGGTACATGAACAGTTTGTGATTGCGGGGAGTTTATTCTTGTTTAATATTGTTTAATAAAGTTTTTGATATAGACTGAATCTACATTGGACTACAACAGAGAAGCTTACTATTGTAGGAAGTTTATTAATATTGAGGTTTTATACAGAAAGGGTAGTATGACTTGTAAGGAAAACCTTTGCGGGATGCTTAATAATGGGAGTAGTATGATGTAACATGTTACAATGTTACAGCACAAATAAGACCCATTTTTATATTTTTATATTTACATACTACTTGCAATAGAGTTATATTAGGCAGTTAACAGTGATTTATCTCCCGGCACGGCGTTTAGTCCAAATAACCCAACTTAGTGTTTCCATAGTCAGCCCCTAGTAGAAGGGATATATACTACCTGCAACACGGTTGAATAAGGTTGTTCAGTGTAGTTTATCTCACGGCGTTTTGTACAAAGTTCCCAGTACACAGTTTCCACAGCCATCCCCTAGTCCAAGCGATATATACCACTTGCATATACAGTTGTGTAAGGCTGTTTACTGTGGTTTATCTCACGGCGTTTTGTACAAAGTTCCCAGTATACTGTTTCCACAGCCATCCCCTAGTCCAAGCGATATATACCACTTGCATTACCGTTGTGTAAGGCTGTTTACTGTGGTTTATCTCACGGCGTTTTGTACAAAGTTCCCAGTATACTGTTTCCACAGCCATCCCCTAATCAAAGCGATATATACCACTTCCAACACAGTTGCGTAATGCAGCTCAGTTTAATTTATCTCATGACGTTGTGAACAACGGTTCCAGTGTAAAATGATTATAAGTCCAACCCTTGAAAAATGTGTAAATAATATTTACATCGTATCATAGTAAATCACCTGCAGTTAAATATATTATGGTGACCCTTGATATAGTTACATATATCTCTTGCAGCTCAGATATAATACACATTTTAAGGAGAAACTCTTAGCAACATATAAATTATCAGAAGCCGAGGCCCAACCTAATTATAGATACTTCTTTTAATACACATNTCTGAAAAACAGATTGCTATGAAACAAATTTCGTGGCTGTGAACACCGATAAAGGTACGTGTGTAGAAAATACCTCTAAACGAATCTAATATATATAGAAAAATGTAATTGATTGACATTGTAATATAAACTTCACAAGCACACTCCTTATCTGTGAATACATCTCTATATTTTAGTAATAATTGGTGCAGGAGTACAATTTTCATGGTGCTTATTCATTAAATTAACTTAATTAAGTATTAAACCAGTAGTTTTCGTTGCACCACGTCTTAAACCTCATCTAATATATTCAAATCTATTCACGCTAGCAGAATATGAATAATAAAAGTGGCATCTGGAGGAAATTTACCCGCATTTACGTTAAGGGAGACTGGAAAAACATTAATATAAAAACATCTTCAGTGCACCAATCCTTAAAACATTAATCTCCATGTTACAGCCAAACCAAACTATATAAGCTTGACGCTATTCCACTTACCCGTCGATGTGGGTTTAAAAACAAGTTTGGATTTAGATTCCCTTTATAAAATTTTTAGATCTACAACTATACTTATAAAATTTAAAATAATTCAAAAATTATTAAATGTGCTGGAACAGTTGATCAAAAATGTGTCTGTGATAATATAATATTTTGTATTTAAAAGTTAACAGTTATTTTTCAACTTTTTTAGTGCTTTATAAAATCAGCAACCGCAGATAACCTTCCCGGACGGTCTCCATGGCATCGATTATCCGAATTGCGTTTCATCTCCCATGACACTCGTAACCCTTAATTCCTCGCACTTTTTTTTATGGTCGCACTGCCTGAACCATTGTCACAAGAACACATCTACTTAACCACGCTCCCAAATTAAAATCTGCGACGAGGTAAGGAGGAAAGAAAGAAATCTTTGGAGCATCAGTTTGATGAAAGTAAGTCCATCCCCCACCTATTACCCTCCTAAGTTTCCTTCTACGGCCCCTTCTTGCATGGCGCTCTTGTGGATTTCTCGGGGTAAGGCTACCCTCAGGGGCCAATAAAAGTGAGCCAACTTGTTTCGAGAAATGGCCAGCCAAAGTGGGCTGCTCTCTTAACTCTACTATCTTCATGGGAAATCTCTTTCTTTCAACTCTTAAAAAAGGGGGATACTTGGGGAGGGGTATAGAAATAAACACAGCTTTGGACCAATTTTATTCTTCTCAGAGAAAATAATATTTTATAAAGAAACCCCCAATATTTCTAATAACTATATAAATACCAGTCAATGAGTAACTTAAAACGATTTAGATTGAGAAATATTAACTCTTCGATAAGAATTAGTTTTAATTTGGGTTTTTAGAGAAAAATTATGTTTCAGGGTATTTGAGAAGCTATATAGCTGCATCGATTAATGTAACTGTGATAAGCATATCCCTAATATCAATGTTGCTACACACTGCATATATTTTTACTTACCTCAAATTGGCATACTTTTCACTATACATTAGTTGTATTTTGTTAAGAAAGTCAAAGACTTTATTTTTTGTCATTACGTTGAGCTATATGCATAAGAATGATTAAACCCGCACACAACTTACATAATCAATTAATTATATAACAAAGACAATATCCACCACCCAATAGATCACTGTGAAAGAGGTAGTTCCCTATTTAACCAATGATAAATTGGTTGTACGTGTCTGAAATTGAAACTAAAAATTTTAATGCTCTAGGCAGACCCACCAAATGGGTTAAAGTGTTAGACTGCATACATAGTAGGATTTTGATCGGCAGTTTAGAAAATTCAATCCTATTTTTGGTGGTGAACATTTAAATATATCATTTTGTCAGTATTTCACAAACTATCAAAATGGACAGCTGTATATAACATAAGTAATTGAGGTATGAATGAATGTAGGCTATTTTAGTTACTGTTAAGATTGTCTTATATTTTATTCCAATCATAATCCTAAAAGGCCTATTAGTTTCTGGAACTGAAAACCATTACTAAAATATATTATTTAGTTTTCCAGTGTGTGTTTTTAGTTGTGTGCTAAAGTAAACTTTCTCCACAAATTTAGTTGAAATTCCCTGAACACAAGAAAATGTATCCTCTTTTTCACGTGGTTTTTTGTTTGTCAATGACATGACTGTCAACATTCATACAACTCTAGTTAACATTCTCTAATGAGCATGCGGGTATCGCAAACCCTTTTTTACAGATATCTCTACAAAAAAAATTTAAGGAAAAAAGAAATCTAAAAGGTTTTTCTCTACAGTCTACAACAACAGCTTCCACAAAAAAGGTGTACATCTTTTTCATCCACGCCACTTAAAAAGAAGATAAAGTAAGAAAAATAACACACACACAAAAAAGAAAGCGCGAGCGAAGTAGCATATTTTTCACTCAAGCAGTGTTAGAGCAATATAGGGGAAACCAGGGTCATATAAGACCTCACATCCCCACCCCCCCCACCCCCCATCATCCTTTTTACCTGTACGTATTCCTCGCACGAGTGTACTGGGGATGCCACTTAGCGAGCACACAGTGATTCAGGACCTAAAATGCTGGTGGGGAATAGCGAGGGGTGAGAAACAGGTAAAACTAACACGCACACATACGCACCCACTGGCCCAGCAAACTACGCGCCCAGCCTGCTAATTTTCTGCTGAATCTTCCACTCTGAAATGTCGTCCTCTCCCTCTGGTGTGCTTTATCAACCATTCACCTCGTTTTTTATTTATTCTCTTTTATATTTATATTTTTTCCTCCCTCTCTTTTTCTTAAGTCACCTCCCCTTCACGTGCCTCTCTATCTTTTCGATGTTTGTGAATTCTCCCTTCTATTTTCTTAGTATAACTTACTATTTCTTTGTATTGTTATTGATTTGTATATTTGTACATCGTATTATCGTACCCTTCATTTACTCCGGAAGGATGTAGCGTTCAGCCATGTTGTAGCATAGCTTGTAAGACAGGGACATGGTGTATCAGTCAAGATAAGACTGTTACCTTGCTTTGTTTCTCTATATAGTAGCTATAAGAACTACATAGTTATCAGTCATATAAGACTGTTACCTTGCTTTGTTTCTTTATAGTAGTGGTTGGCAACTTTTGGGGGTCACGCTGCTTACAAACCTATCAAATGTATCACGAGCACCCATTTATTCTCTACTTTAAATTGGTGTTTTCTTTTTGTCTATAACTCTCATATTCATTTCTTAAATTCGTGGTTTAATCAAAATTTATTTCCAGTCCTAACTAAAAATAAAATATAGATTAAATAAAATATATATATTCTAATTAAACTACCTACTTTTTATAAATACTATAAAGTTGAATTATAAATATAGAACTATTATGAAACATAAGAAACTCAATACTTGTTAATACTGGCCAATCGCCAAAGGCATAGTGTTTCCCGTTTGATATAATTTTATATTGTGATGATTTTTATTGACACTGTAGCAGAATAGAGATGATTAGAGACAAAATTATCTTCCTGAAATGTATCTACAACATCACTAGTAAAAAATTAGTTTTAAAAAATTTTTGCGTGTGGATATAGTTTTTCAAACTAGGCAAATCTTCAATAAAACTCGGTTCTCAGATGATTATTGAATTTAAATGTTTTTTCAAGTTTGAAGTTTTTATAATCAAAATCATTAACTACCATTTAAATGGAATAAAATTGTTTAAATTCTATTTCATGAAAATAAATTCCCCAAAATGTCAATTTTCCTGAAAATGATTGGACCGCAGAAATCAAGTTTATGTTTTTTTGCCTTTACCTTGTATTTACAAATCTAGTCCATTCAACCGTGGTATCAATATGAATGCAAAATATATTAGCGATCCCAGAATCTCCAATTTTGAGTAGTGGATCATATCCTGTTTTATATTATTTTATTGAGGAAGCAGATTTTTAAATCAACAAAGATATTTGCCTTTATTTAGTTTACAAATATCGCTGTTAAGAAGTTGCTCTTAAAATTGACAGTCTAAGTTCTTCTGTGAGCTCTCTGAAAAACCTTAATTTTTAATACCCAGGTATTGTTAGCTTTTATGAAATTCTCCATACATAAGAATTTTCCATTAAGAAATTCAGCGTGAATTTTATACTGAAATCTCAGAAATGACAGAAACTGTTCATCTGTTTGACATAATGAATCAAACCCGAATGCCTCTCAATTCCCGAGTACCAACTGATTAATTTTTGAATAGGAAAATTTACCAATCATGTACTTCTTGAATTGTTCCCCTTATTAATTTGATTTTCAAAATCTCCCCTTTAGTTTAAACTTCTTTGAAGGGATTTTTAAATATCTAATTGAATTGTGCCACCAATGACATTTTATTAACCCATATGGTAACTGCTAGGAAAGAAAAGGATTCTAAATTTACCTTAAATTGTTTTATTAAATCTGTGACTATGAGCTCGAATAGGCGTTTCAGAGTGCACGCTTATGGCTGGAAAGAATCAATAGTGGTTATTGTTTTTTTCTTTAGTTTGAATTCAGGTCTACCAGATTCTCTACGAATTCACCATCAGTGAAATTTTTTACTGTTTCTCTAGTCAGCACATGCAAAACTTTTAAGTTACAGTAGCAGAAAGACACTTCACTAAAAGCTTAGGAATATCTAGGAAAATGGGTTCAATGTTAACATTTTAAAATAAATGGTACGGAACTCTGCACGGACTTTCTCGCTCAATTGCTTAAAATGAAGATATTTACTCAAAACTTGTAATATATGAGAAACGAAATAATATACACTAGCAAGCCCAAGCATAAATTACACTATACTTACTTAAAACCTTTTTTGAGTCCCAGTTTTAAATTTTATAATTTTATTATTAACAAATGTCCTCATTTGTATATTTGGATCAATAAAAATTATCGATTTTGGGTCAACACTTCGTATTAAAATTTCGACTTCCGGTTAAAATTTTAACATTTTATTAGGTGTTTCACATCTTCAGGTCATCGCATTGTTATTCAATTCCTCATTTATAAGTTTTTAGCAATAAAAAATGTAAATATTGATTATTGAGTATAAAATGAAGGAGATAGATCATTGTTGTACAAACATTTATTCTAAGAGGTTAAAGGAAAAATAACAAACTTTTTGAGAGACTTACTTATATTTAATTTCTCTATGGTATTACAGAATTATTGCGTTAAAACTTAAGTAGTACCTCTTTACAACTAAAGTTCACAAAATTGTTTTAATATATTTGCCAATATCTCAGAAACTGTTGGTTTTATAAAAATATATTTTATATAAAAAAAATTTATTTTTATTATTACTACAATTTTGCAATGACAAGTTATTTAGAATCTCAAATAGTTGCAGAGATACAGAAATTTCCGCTTCAGTAAGGTACCCTAAAATTCATTTTTGTTGGAAAATGGAAATAGCCATTTTATTTATAATCCTAATCAAAGTCTAGATACGAATTTTAATCAAAATCGTTAGAGCCTATTTTGAGAAAATCTTTTTTTCTCTTTTCGCTTTTTATTAATCTACTCTTAAATTTAGGGTTTAACAGACACACAGACAGACGGCATTGCAAAAACCACTTTTTAGGATTCGGGTGGTAATGAGACGTCAACATCCATCAAGATTTTGGGTTAGATTTTGTTTACGGTCACAATAATTTATCTTAAGTGTTCGAAAAGTTTAAAATATATATATATATAATTGCGTATAGATTGAAATTTATTGGTTCTATAAAAATATGTTCCAAATAAAATATATGTATTATAAATAGACCTACCTATTTGCAGTGCTAAGTAATTTCATATCTCAAAGAGTTACGGAGATATGATAAATAATAAGAATTTACGCATTCGACCGGAACCCTTAAAGTCATTTTGCCAAAATTTTGAAAGTATCCATTTTGTTTGGAATATTTAGAAATGTTTATAAATGAAATTTAATCAAAATCGTTAGAGCTAATTTTGAGAAAATTGACTTTTTCTTTTTGCCCTTTAGTAAACTACTCTTTATTTTAGGGTTGGATGTCCAATTCAAAAAATCCCTCGGGGCAACCCTATGAAAACCCTAGATACCAAGTCTTAGCCCGATAGGTAAAATAGTTTAGGCTCTAGTTGGGGGTACAGACAGACGGAAATTCAAAAACTTCTTTTTTGGATTCGGGGGGTCATGAAACGTCGAGATTCATAAAAATCTCTAGTTCGATTTTTTTTACGATCACAATACTTTCTCTACCTGTAAGATAGTTAGAAAGTGAAAAGTCGAGCGTTAGTTTATTCTTTACGTTATTCAAAAGGGACATAAAGACATTTTAAATATTAGGAATGAAGGTTGTTTTGTAGAAGAAATGCAAAGAGGATGGAAACATTCGACAGATTTATTACGTTTTCTTTGCACTGCTATTATTATCCCTCTGGTTGATCCGAATTTTACCACAATTATAGGATAGTGATGAGGAAGATATAATTGAGAGGAAGCATATGTGCCTTTACGTGGGGGCAGAGTAGGAAACCGTGATAAAATACAACCAGATGGAATGTGAGCCTCAACTTCTTTGCTACCAGCAAACTGGGTGAGCTTAACGTATATTCCACGTGACCAACGATGTGGTTCAAATTGTTTAGTGAACAATTTTGAAAACATTGACTACACAAACACACAAATTACAATCTAACATAATTTTAGAAGACCTCCAACATTCGGTATCTCGGTTGTTAATTCATCGCTCCGGGAAACGAACCCAGGACCATTAGCTAAGTAGACAGAGGGTCCTCTTGACGATCTGAGGTGTGTAACGATACGGATAATGTTCTTGACTATGAATCGAGAGGACAAAAAAGGGTGAGATTCTGGTACAATATTGACCAAATATCCCAAAGTTGTTTTTAAAACACGATAGATTTTTATAGTTTTTATAGGGAAATACCGGTGGGGATTTTTTTTTCTTTGGTGCCCAAATCATTCTTTTATAGTAAATATACGTATCAGTAAAAAAAATGCTTACGTTTGGTAAAACTGCGTTTTTACCATATTCTATAGAAGTTATTTTATCCCAATGGTTTCTATTCGTGTCTTCAGACCACACTATCACACCAACTCGATAAGGGTAACCTCAAACAGTTTGCAAAGCCATAATTGCCTCAACTTTTAAAGTGGCCCACTTAATGGTTTATGTCCTAACGTTAACCCTGTAAGTGCCGTTGTATCGAGTTTTATGGCCTGGATAATGGGAATTGGTATGAGCTCCCGAACCAAGAGGATGAATAGAGGTGTAGATATGGGGGGTGGGGGAGTGGCTAGAATTCACACTGAAAAGAAAAACAGTGCTACTAGCTTTCATACTTATTATTTGTTTTACGATGTCACTAATCATGATCATAGAGGGCACTAAAGGGAGAGGGGGAGAATAGAGGAACATACAAATCTAGCCAACAATTTCCGCCTCTATTCAAAGAATAATGCTTTTATAATTATTATGATTTTTACATTTTTCGTACATCAGGACCGTAAAGAGAGTGATTATTTAGGGGTTTAAAGCCCCCGCTCTTTCTCAAAGTAGTGTTAAACTCTGATTCTTATGTTATTACTTAATGTATAGGTAGCAGTTAGGTATCTTAAAAAGTTCATAACATTTATAAACACAAATCTTTTAAATTGCTTTTAGAAGAGATTTATGATAAAATTTGCTTATTATCGCCTGTTGGGGGATTTCATCACAAACCACAGAAGAAAGAAACCCCCTCTTCTATCCTACTTATTCCCTTACCTTCCCCCCAAAAAATATTTTGGTACAGCCCTGTCATATAATAATGATAAAGTAATTGAAAGACTTGAGTTAGTATCCGCCCCGGGTCAGGTGTACTTGTTAGTTTATTTCTAAATGGTTTTCAACCCTACCGCCACGCAAATTCAAGTATATTTCCTTTAAATCCTACCTTATTCATCCCTTGACGTACTATTATAACCACGAGATTACAACCCTCCTGAACGGAATTGTTTACACATAAATGAATATTTCTCCTTCATATAATATATGTCTGTGGAAACTACTCCTGCAGATGATATATGTATGTGGAAACTACTCCTTCAGACAATATATGTCTGTGGAAACTACTCCTTCAGACAATATATGTCTGTGGAAACTAAAATAGTTTAGTAACGTGGATGTCTGTGGAAACTAAAATAGTTTAGTAACGTGGATGTTAAAATCAATTTTACTTTCTCGCTACCTAACAGATATAGAAAGTATTGTGATCCTCAGACAATCGAACTCGAGATTTTGATGAATGTTGACATTTTAGAACCCCCCGAATCCGAAAAAGTTGTTTTTGGATTGCCGTCTGTATGTCTGTACCTCGGAGTAGAGCCTAAACTATTTTACCGATAGGGCTAAAACTTTGTATCTGGGGTTTTCATAGGATTGTCCCGGGGGATTTTTGGAATATGATATTTAACTTTAAAATTAATGGTAGTTTTCTTAAGAGTGAAACGAGAAAAAAAATCAATTTTGATTAAATTTCATTTTTAAGCATTGATCAACAACAAAATGGCTACTCTCAATTTTTCATCAAAATAACTTTAAGGGTTCCGGTCTTATGTGTAATTTCTCATTTTTTATCATATCTTTGTAACTATTAGAGATATGAAATTATTTATCATCGTAAATATGTAGATCTACATAAAATAAAAATCTTTTATTTAAAATACATTACTATAAAACCAATATTTTCAAGCTATACGAAAATATAGTTATTTTTTAACTTTTTGAACACTTAAGTTAAAGTATTGTGACCGTAAAAAAAATCTAACCCAAGATGTTGATGGATGTAGACATTTCATGATCCTCTTGAACCCTAAAAAATTGTCTTTGCAATGCCGTCTGTCTGTGTATCTCTTTAACCCTAAAATTAAGAGTAGTTACAAAGGACAAAAAGATAGATAATCGAGTTTTTTCAAAATCGGCTCTAACGATTTTGATTAAAATTTGTGTCCACGCGTTGATTAAGATTATAAATGAAATGGCTATTTTCATTTTCCCATAAATATGAATTTTAGGATACATTACAGAAGCGGTAATTTCCGTATCTCCACAACTATTTGAGATACCAAATAAATTATCAGTGCAAAATTTTAGTACTACTAAAAATATAAAACCTTTATTTTAAATATATTTTTATAAAACCAATATTTTCTGAGATATTGGCAAATGTATTAATAAAATTTTGTGAGATTTATTTGCAAAGAGATACTACTTCTATTTTAACACAATAATTCTCTAACGCCATAGACAGGGCCGTGCCGTGCTATGATATAGAGAGGCGGCCGCTTCAGGCAGCACCGTAAGGGGGCGGCATAAAGCAGCGAAATCAAAATACAATTTGAACAATTCAATAAATAAAAATCTTTACACAACGCTTTTCTATATTGGTTTATGTATAAGATTTATGATTTATCGCACACCTCTGCCTAAGTGCTTTCGGTACCCTTTGAGTTCTGTTGCTGGTGCAGATGCATCGTTGGCGAGCGCTCGCCGAAAGACTTTTGATCTGACAGCGTGAAGCTATTATTTTAGTTTGTGATATACTTCGCGGCCGCTCCTAAAAGCTTAGGCGGCAATTATCACAAAAGACAATTACATGTGTTACGTGTTGATAGTTCTGCTTTGAGCTTACAATTATTGACAATAATTTATTTTAATGTTAGTTTGTCTCGAGAAGTGGCAAGTGGTATGTCTAAATTAGTAAATCAAATATATAGTATATCTGTATCAGGAAAATATTTTTGCATTTATACTAATTCAGTTTTTGTGTTTAAAAAGTAGATCAGGTAAGAGAATTGTTGTTTTTTACATCAATTTTATTTGCTTATTATCATTGAAAATGATTATGTTATGACAATAGGGACTCGAATTAAAAAGTAGCATTTACATGGACTGGGTATATCTCAGGTGTAGAACGTGTGCCTGTGTGTTATAGATAGAGAGTTACTTAGGTGATATAGGGCTACTTTAGCGTTCTGTGTGTGATAGAGAGAGAGAGAGATAGAGAGTTGTTTAGGAAACATTTGCATTTGCCTACTTTTGCTTTTGTTATTTATTGCTCTATTTTTACCAAATTCATATACGTTGAATTGGAAACAATACAATTACAAGTTAAAGAAAGGTATATGTCAAAACGGCTGCTAGCTATCAATTTGACAGATATTGACTATCTATTTATTATGTTCTGTTACCTACAAAAAAAATATTTATTTAAAAAAAAACTTTTAAGGGGTGGCATTTCGAAGACTTGCATCATACTGAGACAATCTACCGCACAGCCCTGCTGCTGGCTGGACTAACCACAGCGATCCTAGTGGTGAAGGACTCAATCTGCCAAAAGGAGCGCAACCATTTTAACCTGGAGATTGAGTGTCTAGGTATATTATTTATCTGTGGCCTAAGCCCATATCTATAAGATTCGTATCCGATTAAAAATTCTGGACCTTAATATTTGGATGATTCGATAGGAATGAAAGTGTCAAATTTAAATAAATCCAATATTTAGATTCAATGAAATGTTCGAAATTTGAATATAAAGTTTGAAATTTTAAATAGGTTACCATTGTATAGACACATTTATTTGTTATTAAAATACAATAAAAAGTAATGTGACCATATTATTACAGTTTATTTCAACATTTAACAGATCAACCCATATTATTTGACGTGTTAATAGAAATTTGCTAATTTACTAGTTTTAATATTCTAAACATAGCTTATATTCCATTTTTAATAGGTATCTAAATAGTCCTTAGTTTTTTCTTGGACTTTATTTAAAAAATAATGTTTAATTTTCGACTTTAATTCAGTAAGTAAATTAATCATAAAATATGTAGGTTGGAATCGATTTAAAACATTTTCACTATAAATATTCTACTCAGACTAGAAATTAAAATTTTCCAAATCATCTTGATCAATTTGGAATTAACTCAAATTTGTAAACATAAATATTGATTCGATTATTAATTCAAAATCTTAGATCCATACAGACTCAATTTGTTTTGGAAGATTCTAGCTTTGTTCATATATATTCACTTAATTCACAGAAATGCAATATTTCAGGTAAAAATGAACTTACTTTTAATATTTTGTTAGCTTATAAAACTTATAATGTATGGTGATTATTGCCATAGGGATTAGGGGCACAAGAATACCCCTTTCCTCAATTTTAGGATCAATTGTATTTTAAAATAATAAAAATCCTAGTAAATACTACGAGATTTCTGAACGTGTGCAAAGCATGTGAGCGATCCAGTATGCACTTCTCCTCCCTTTCCACAACCTCAATCCCTCCCCTACAACACTTGAACTGGACAGCCATGTTGATACGGGAAAGGAGGGTCAAGTGCTCCAGCGGCGACAACAATAATACTACAGTCGCAAGATTACAGGCGTGTACGTGAATATTTTAAAAATATTGACTTGGATGAAATAAAAAAAAACAAGCAGACACTGTCTGTAGAGGGGTGTTGGGGTGCGGAGGAAGGAGGGCTTCGGAGGGGGGGGGGGAGTTGTTTTCCATTCGCTAAACAGTCAACCATCGAGTCCCTGGCAAACGAGTTGCCTCTGCTTTGTACAACAACGGCACAAGGGTAAGTGGATATTGTATGGGAGCGATTTAGATTGTAATAGAATATCTCTACGGTTAATATATATATGATAAACATAGTCTATAAATAATATATACATTATGAACCAAGAGTCGAGCATCATTAAATTAATCACCACTATCCAGGCTATCAACATTTCTACGTTAATGGAGTAAGTTCATCGAAGTTAGAATTAAGAAGATTGTATCCATAGTAGCGTGGAGGGAGAATAGGAAAACATATAAGAAGGAAAATAAAACTATGTGCTCCCATCTGGAGCTTGAGCCCCAAACTCCCCATCATCAGATAACCAGAACAAATAATTGAGTTACTAGCCATCGCGTACACCGATCCATGACATAAGTAATGTTTATTGATAGCAATAATGTAGGCTAAGGTTTGAAAATTTTAACATAAGTGCTGAAACACTTTTGTTTTAGAAAAAAACACATGCTACCAACCTCATCAGCTGTCACATGGTTTAAGGCGCCAGATTTGCAAACAACTATATTGCGCCGTGAAATAAGCCGCTAAATAAACTTTTGGTAAAATATGTAAATCAAGTAAAATCTTTTACGTTAAATAATAATACTGAGGTAGTTGTACTGCGTTTTGATCTTATAGTGGATTTTATCAATAATAATTTAATAAATCTTTATTTGGGCGAGGTTGTGTTTAGTTAATCAACGGTTATCCACATAAATGAATATACAAAGCGTCAGACTCATTTGGCCTGGCTGGCTGATGAAGGCGATGTTGAAGTTCGAATTCCCTTCGGTAGTGTTTGTAATGATATTGATTTTTCCGTCTGTATTAATATTTAAAATCATATTTTAAAGTAAATATTTTCATAATTCTTCTTTTCAGTTAATTTAAATTAAACTCATCTTTTCTAAACGACAGCCATGTTTCTATTTTTCTTTTATTTAGCTGCACGTGTTAGAAGCATGGTTTATTTCCGGGTTGTATTACGTATTATTTAATAACAGGTGCAGAGTAAAGCCGTGCCTGTTTTTAGTTTTCGCGCTCATATAGAATAACCCCATTGGTCGATGGAAAGAAATTAAGTAGTGATCTGGGTCCGAGAGTTGAATAGCTACGGGGTAGACAGACCCAAGCTTAGCAAGACGCTAGTTTTGTAAAGGACTCTTTATTTTTTTCTTTGCTAAAAGGTCGAAGTTTCGAACGATCGAAACACTATGTACGGATATATGTGCATACTGTGTGTATTTAATGTGTAGCATGTATACTATATACATGTTTGATAAAAGTGTTTCAACTGTAATTTAAATTTTGTGAAAATAAACTATCGACATGCTGAATTATAATATGGAAAAGTTATTAGTATTCGTAGAGCTCAACGAAGGAGTCTTGTTATAAATAGCACCCATCGTGGATCATAGTATTACTACATACAGCAACTGGACCTAGAGGTTTAGTTACATGTTTATTTTCCTATTTCCCCCTCTTCCTCCACGAAAATGTTGGTACATCTCCTCTAAGTTCTACCTCACTCATCCTTGGTTGATTAGTTAAATTATTTGAATATTCCAAACGTAGTGCACAAAATTATGAAGTTAATTTATTCTTGCTATTCACAACACACACTCTTAATGATTGATTCTGGAACTTATAGTTAAGTTAGTGATTTTGTTCGAATGGATTAAACGACTGGGCTAAGGGCCCCATCCACTTGAGGTAGTTTATAACTATCACCATTATTTGGTATTTCTTATGGGGGTAGCATCCTTAAAGCTAATAAACCATTAAAGCAATCCTCATTTTCTGTTGTGACACTGTTTAAAAAATCATCATTATTTAATTTTATCTTAAAACAGAGCCATTTCAACTCGCTTCAGTGGCCGCATATTCTAAGGCGTCACTCTAACAATAGACTGGCATGCAGGTGACGTGAATATTGAGATACACTGATGGTAGTTATTCCTAAACGGGTTTCCACACTCCCCTCGTGCAAATGCATATACACTTCTTCCAAGTTGATTCTTACTCATCCCTAACCATTAGCGTGATTAGTACATAGGCGGGTAGTAAGACGTTGTGCTAAAAAATACTGAGACATTTTACGTCAAACTTCGTTTAAATTAATTATGAACCAAAATTAATAGTTTTGTGATTTTTTAAATTGATAAAACATAAAATATAGATTATTAATCCTATAAGGATATGTTGGTACCGTTTACCTCCATTTTGGCGCGAGCCATATGTTTAGATAACAAACCAGTTCTTGAATAAGGCATGAATTCTATATATCGTAAACGCGTTTAAGCACATCAGTAGTAGGCCCCCTAAACTGTTTCAATAGCTGAATGATTTAAGGTGTCACACTCGTAATGGACCAGGCTACCGATTATAGGGAGATCCGTGTTTGAATCCTAGTTGAGTGTTCTGAGGATTTTTTTCCTAAATTATTTTCCACTCTCGCTTCACGCAAATTCGGGTACACTTCCCTTAAACTAAACCTTCCTCATCCCTAACATATTAGAGTATATATTACACATGCGTACAAACCAAACAGGTAGCAAGACGCGTTGCAAAATAATAAAGAGGCCACTTCAAGTTACGAATTAAACATAATGTTTTGTTCAGTTAATTTATTAGCTTCACATTAAACATTAAATCTGTATCCA
This sequence comes from Timema genevievae, assembly GCA_902155825.1. NCBI lineage: Eukaryota > Metazoa > Arthropoda > Insecta > Phasmatodea > Timematidae > Timema > Timema genevievae. The sequence continues at coordinate 102,842 of CABFWO010001942.1, forward strand.
TCTTATGCCAAGACATCTGGTTTTGCAATACATTGATTGCATATAAATATATGAATTCAACTAACCAATTTAATATGACTAATCAATATACTGATTAACATATTGACACATGCAATTTACATAAAGCCTACATACCAGGACCGTCTTGTTAGAGATTAATATATTGACATATCTAAAGACTGTGTGATACACACATGACATTTATTTAAAGAATCAAGATAAAGTTGATAAAACATTGTTCCAACTATTTCAGAAGTTTTTCTATCTAGAGACTCAGTGGCCTTACTTGAATCATAGTTTTAGAAATTACTTTCAATAAACCGATTTATTTTAAATTAAATTATAATTTTTATAACTAACAAACGTTCTATTTTTAGTGATAGCGTACATAACCAATGCAGAGTTAATGGTGCACAATGCATAAAGGGTTATTTTGGCATTGATTCTTACTACGCATTCAGGCTATACACCTATGTACTAATAATACTAATATTCTAGGGATTAGTTGGGTTGAGCTAAGAGGAAATGTACCCGAATTTGTGTGGAGGAAGAGTGAAAAACTATTTAGGAAAACGAACCTCACTACACTCAACTGGGATCGAACCCCAATCTCCCCGTCTTTAGCAGCTTGGTCTATTGCGAAAGTACTGCTATATACTATGCAGCCATCGAAGCAGTTCAATGCATAAATTTGATTAAACTTAACCATTTTATGCGTTATGCACGGAGTTGACCTTTGAACTTGAGAGGTATCAGCAAATAAGATAGCGAGAAGAGTCTAGCAAATTAAAGGCAAGAATAAACAGCAGACGGAAATTATATTATGTTCATTTTTAAGTGCTTTCTGGTACCTGTTTGATATAGACAAATTTTCTTTTTTTAAGCGTCAATGACTTCGATTGCATTTATTATTTAAAATAAAGGGGAACTGTTAAACTTTTGATTCTGTTATTGAGAAGTACTGTAGGTCTACCAAAATATTAATGACTATAATAAAATCCAATTTTATTTAATAGTACAACCACCACTTAAATTAAGTTTATTGTATTTTTCAAGCGATATAATTCAATGAATGTGATTTCTCATGTGTAACCATAGATAAAGTATTTTAAGTTTACCTTATCTATTAAAGTAAGTAGGATGGATCAATTTATGCTATTAAATATAAATAAATTTGTATGGGACTTTATTCACCACGTTTCAATATAAACATTTATAATTTTAATATGAATTGTGCACTGCACGATACACAGTATTCACAATTAATTATGTGTTAAGAATAAAAATAAACCTAGCCTTGAACTGGCATATTAATGAAGGTAGTGATTTATTAAAAGTCCATTCGTCATAGGAGTGGTGGTAGCTTACAGCTAACAGAAGATGTAAAAATGTTTAAAAGGATAATTCAATTTAACTTAATTTAGCTTAATAAAGCTTTAATAGAATTAAGGGAGAGTTTAAGTTCCACTCTGCCCCAATACTTAACACAATAAATGATACTAAATAATCGCACACACTTTCTTATATAGTGTATTATAACTTCGAAAATATTTTCAAAAAAATATGTTCTAGTAATCTACCCTTAAATATTTTTTAGTAATAAAAACAAACACATCATCTTGTTAATTACAATAAACACTCCTTATATATAAATTTCAAACCATTTTGATGCTATTTTTGGTTAAAAGAGTTACTTATAATAGAAATCTAATAATCAGTTGACTAAATTCTTCAAATATATAATATCGTTGTCAATTTTACTATTTATTTGTTTTAAATTTCATTCAAAACTCCTAAAGTTTTGAATATTCATTATTTATTCATGTACAATTAAAATATATGTTATACATATAATCTACTTACCTTTATTTCACTATATTAAATCATCTTTCTTTATTTTTATTTTTATTCACAAACTGCCAACCCGCCATGTTTATTAATTTTGTTGGTAGGTGATTTTAACGCTATCTGCTCCAGAGAGTTGTTTATTTCGGAACTATTCGATTCGTTTATTTTTATGTTCTTGGACACTTATAGCATCTGGCTGTCTCTTGAAACATTAATTGCCCCTAGCGGAAGAAATTATTATTCTCGTTTTGTTTTTTTGTTTGGTGCCAAGTTTAAATTAATTTTTAAAGATGAATTATGTTCCTATGTAAAAAATTATAATCATCTTAATAGTAATACCCCCAATATCTAAATAATTAAGATTGTTTGCTTTATTCTTGCTTACAAATCCCGGCGAATGTTTTCTCCTAGGCCGGTGATTGTTTATTTTAAACAAAAAGAACGTGTTTGTGTTTTGTCTTACATTTTGTTGGGACTCTGAAATTGGCGTCGAAAGTGGAAGGAAGGATCCGATCTGCGGATCCTTCAATTATATTTTTTTAAAGGTTCATGGTGATGTTATTCATCTAAAACTTCTAAAAGCTGTATAAATTTGTGAAGAAGGTTGAGTGGAAGCACTCAAAGAAGATTTTTGGTGGAATTGTAAGGCCGGAGAGTTAAATACCGACGGAGCTTTGATTCAACATTTTTACCAGAGCAAGGACATTTTCGGGTGAGATCCAATCCATCTGTAAACATCCTGTTATGGATGTAAATAATTAAGCATAATCCTTAAAATTACTAAAGAAGGACAAATAATTTTCAGTTTCCAAACTAGAATTAATACTTTTTGTCCACCTCAGAACCATATTTTTTTTTGTTTATTATTGTTACATGTTATAAAGAATAAATTTTGTTGTTGAAATCCTGTTATTTGCTTAAAGAAATATTACTATTATACTCTCAATTAAAGTGAGAGTTTAACAATTTCCAGTATTGCTTAACAATACTTTTATTAACATTATAATATAAGAGGCATGCTTTATAGGTAGGGTTTATTTAAGAATATCATTCACTACAATAATTAAAATTACTCTTTAAATTTAATTGTTTTATTTTTATTTACATCAATGTACATTGTATTTTCTTTTGAACTTGCATCCCATGTATAGCGATGCTCAGTAGATTGGATTGGTCCGAGCAAGAATAATAATCTGCATCAGAAAGTCTTCGGTTGTAAGTGTCCAACTTAAGTCCAAACTTTAGGTAAATTCCAGGGGTCTTGAGAAAAAGGGTTTTCGTAATACCGCTGAGCAGTTTATGGGGATAAATTTATTCAATAATTAAAAATCTACCTACCTCACAAAATAAAAGGGGTTGGTAGTTGGCGCCCAATAAAACACAATATTATATTATATATTATAGATTATATAAAAATTTAAATTCATTCGTATAAATAATAATAAATAAATAAATAAACAAATATAGACAAATTAAATATAAATATAATTATTTTTTTCATTACACCATATCGTTCAAATGTATGTAGCACCAATCCTTTTCATGCTTAGTTTGAACCCACGTAATTCATGTAATGAGACCCGCTTCCAGGTAAACAATATGCAAAACATTTTAATAGAGGTAACTGTCAGGGCAGGTTATTCTACAGGATATCGGTCGTGGTACCAAGAATACCCATAAATCCATCGGACCTGCCCTTCCAGTTTAAATGCATGCTGTTTCTTGACAAGGTTGGCTATTGCAATGATCATCAACACATCACAAGGACAAACCCTGAAGGTGGCAGGGGTTTATTTCCACGGACAGTGTTTCTAGAATGTACAACTATACGGGGTATGTTCATGTGATAATTCTAGCAGCAACCTGAAAATGTACGCTCCCTAGTATAAAATTATCAACGTTGTTTACAAAGATGCTTTGCCTTAAGTTGTATTAATTTATTTCCTTCAATTAATACAAAAGTTCTGTGTTTCTATTCATAAAACAGAAATAATTACACTAAATTAATTTAATTTTAATTTTAAGATACATCTTTTATCAAATCCTACATAATTCGTTTCGTGATTTCTTCTCTGTACGAGAAATTAAAATCTTTGTTATTAGAAACGGTATTGTTTTAATGAACATGTTTTTAGAACTGACACGCAAGTGAAACTCCTGGCAAAAGATAGTACATTATATTCATAGAAAGTAACTGTTGTTCACCTGAATACTGCAATCGTTCACGCAGTAGATGCCAACATTTAAAGAATCAGAGACATATGAATACGTTGATGGGACTGGTTCAAATAATTTTCCTGTCAAATTTCGTTAAAATTTATCCACGCATTAGGCAGTAAGAGACCGATGAAATTCCTAATGGTAGTGCTAATACAATAGCTTTGCTTGACCCGGGCAACAAAATGTATTTATTTTTGTGTGTGTCTATGGGTAAATTTGCTTTAAATTTTACTTTTCTCCTTTATAAACCATTTGTGTACATATATATATACATATATATATATCACGGACTGGTTGTAAGGCGAGGGGGAGAAGGACTACTACTAAAATAATGGTGGTCGACCAATCTAATAACTTAAGCTGCGGTTACAGGATTTCTAGATTATTTTTTAAATGTCACGGGGTCCTTGAGGTCTATTCGTGGAATCCAGTTTGGGAGATAAAGGGCCTAGGTGAAAGGCAGAAACGAGGTAGTAGTAGGCGCAGGCTATACGTCGAGAGAGAGAGGGGCAATATGTTGGAAGAGCGAACGCATGTGTTCCTGCTGTAATGGGAAGCAAGTAAACGAAAACAAAAAGCGTGAGTTGGTGGCGAAGGAAAGTAAGACGGAGACTTTAAAATATACTACACACTCTGTGTGGATAAAATACAAACTCCTTTCATAATATGAAGTTAAGTAGAAGTTTCTAACTATAGCCACCACCACAAACTTTTATTTTTCATTAAAACGTTTAACATCATGGTTATTAACAACTTAACCTAATAGAAAAGGGATTTGGAGGATGAACTTAGAGCAAATGCACCAGAATATCATAGAAAGAGCTGTTAGGAAAGGTATCTTGACAAATCACATTTGTAAAACCAATACCTCATCCAACCCCCATATCCAGTGCACACCTTCCTTGGTCATTCAAAATATAGAAAATCTGGGACCCTAAGCCATGTGACCACTTGTACGAGTACCCTTTCAAACGAATCAGTGCCAAGAAGGTGTTTCCAATTTATTATTTATAAAACTATAATTTAAAAGTTTGAGTTTCACCTAATCGAAGACTAAGCTATTTTTAAACAAAACTGTGATTTTATTTTGACTAGTAAGTTTTAATAACATAGAATGGATCTGTCTAACTCCCATTATATTCATTATGATGTAGGATTAAAAAACAAAATTGCTCGAAGAACAGTTTCTCTTCTGGGATAATCTCTCAGAAATAATTATTTTTTAGGAAGGAAACCAACCATTCGTTCCCCAATTTTCGGTAGAAGTCTTAAAATTAAGACTAATGTCCCGGACCAATTTCATTGCATATGGGTAAGACACATTAATAAAATTTGAAATCTATATATATTATTTAAAAAATTAATTAAGTCATATGCTAAAAAGTTTAAACATATACGAGTATCATCATGTTCATCAACGAGTATTCCTTCTTCATTTTGACAATTTTTTCTTACCTTTTGGCTTTAGTTAAAATTGTAGGTTGAAAAGAAAATTGTTGCTACCTACATTAGACCTATATTATTGATGTCGTTTAATGAAACGAATATAAATACAAAATTATATGTTATATTATATGCCATTAAAACATAAACTTCAGCTATCTTCTCCATCTTCCCCTAGTGATTTAGATTGTCTGTCCCTAAATATTCCAAGAAATAAATAGTATGGAACTCCCCATGGACTTTCTCGTTATATTGTTTAAAAATGGAGATATTTACTCAATATCCGTAACATATAATATCTAGCAAACCCGAGAACAAATTGCGCTATACATACGTAAAACTTTTTTGACTCGCGGTTTTAAATTCTATAATTTTATTTTTTTAATAATTAACGTCTTCACTTTTATGTTTGGACAAATAAAAAATATCGATATTTAGTCCCAAAGGGTCAACACTTCATTTAAAATTTTGATTTCCGGTTTAAATTTTCAGTATTTTAATAGGGAATGCACATCTTATGGTTATCGCATTGCTACTAAATGTCTCTTTTATAGATTTTGACAAATAAAATAGATTAAATTTATTATTGATTATCTAGACTAAAATGAGAGAGCTAGATCATTGCTGTGCCAGGGGCAGATCCAGGACGTGGTTGTGGGGGGCGCACGCCCCCTTCAAAAAATTAAACTAATTAAATCAATGTTAACGTCATTACTAGTTTTATTGTCACGTAATACTATCTCATTAATCAGATTTGATTTTTTAAATTGTTATTGGTAAGCACGGTAATTATTATAAGTACTTAAGACAATCAAATTAAATATTAAAGTGGTGAAAATAGGCATTAATTAAACTACCCAAATTTAAGTTGTGCGCCTCTAACCTTGTTGCACAAGCATTGTATGGGTTTAAATTTATTTTATAATTTTTACTACTACTATTTCAATGATTAATAATAAATAGAGATCTTTTAAATAATGTATTTTTAAATAATATGGTTTAATTGAACAAAATCTTTGAATAATACCAAACACATAACGTGTTAGTTCGAGTTAGAAGTGGAGTTAAAGTTCGATTGTTCAAAATTCGGAATATTACCATCTATTTTGTGTACTTGACTGAATAGCTAAAAAACAATTTGTATAATAATTGTTATAATTTTCAAACTTATTTCCCCCTTAATAATCACTATTTGTTGATATTCTTATTATTTGCTTATAATAAACTTCAATACTAATCACAAATTTCGAGTTATACTCTTCATTAGAGGATTATTCCAAAGTTTAGCGATACATTGAAAAATTGTTTAAAGATTTACTCTCAAATTTTGAAATATATTTATATGTCAAAATTTCTTGAGCTGCCTCCCACCCCAACCCCAACATGATCCCGATGGGAGCACACGCTTCCCTCCCCCAATCACGAAAATCCTAGATTCGCCCCTTGCTGTACAAACATTTCCCCTAAGAGGTTAATGAAAAAACAACATCAACTTCTTGAAAGACTTACTTATTTGCTTGCTTTATGGTATTAGCTAATTGTTGCATTTAAACTTGAGGTCACCACTTAATGTTAAAAGGTCGACTTCCCGTTTAAAATTTTTGACATTTTTTGGGGGGTTGTACATCTTATGGCTATTACATTGCTATTAAATTCCTCATTTATAAATTTTGACCAATAAAATAGGTAAATATTTACTATTGAATCTAAAATGATAGCGATAGATCATTGCTATACAAACATTTTCCCTAAAAGGTTGAAAGAAATAGAGAACATAAACTTTTGAGAGACTTACTTATTTCTTACTCTATGGCATTAAAGAAATATTACGTTAAAACCTAAGTAGTGCCTCTTTACAAATAAAGCTCATAAAATTGTATCAAAATATTTGTCAATATCTCAGAAAATGTTGGTTTTATAAAAATATAGTTCATATGAAGGTTTTTTATTTTTAATAGTACTACAATTTTACAATTATAAGTGTAGTATCTCAAATAGTTGCGGATAGTTGGAAATTTCCGCGTCTATAAAGTACCCTAAAATTCATTTTTATAGGAAAATGAAAATAGCCAGTTTATTTATAATCTTAATCAACGCCTAAATACGAGTTTTAATCAAACTCGTTAGAGCCGATTTTGAGAAAATATAATTTTTTCTCTTTTCGCTTTTTATTACACTACTCTTAATTTTGGGGTTAAAAAGACACACAGACAGACGGCATTACAAAGAAGGCTTTTTAGGGTTGGGGGGATCATGATACGTCGACATCCATCAATATTTCAGGTTAGATTTTTTTTACGGGCACATTACTTTATCTTTAGTGTTCGAAAAGTAAAAAAATATATATATTTTTGCGTATAGCTCGAATGTTATTGGTTTTATAAAAATATATTTCGAATAAATATTTGTACTATAAATAGATCTACATAATTGCAATGATCAGTAATTTCATATCTCAAATAGTTTCGGAGATATGATAAAAAAAAATGTGAATTTACGCATCAGACCGGAGCCCTTAAAGTCATTTTACCGAAATATCTTGAGTAGCCATTTTGTTTGGAATAGTTATAAATGTTATTAAATGAAATTTAATCAAGATTGTTAGAGCTGATATAGAGAAAATCGACTTTTTCTTCTTTTGCCCTTTTGTAAACTACCCTTAATTTTAGGGTTGGATATCCAATTCCAAAAAATCCTTGGGGCAACCTTTTAAAACCCTAGATACGAAGTTTTAGCCCGATCGGTAAAATAATTTAGGCTCTAGTTAGAGGTACAGACATACAGACAGACAGACGGAAATTCAAAGACTACTTTTTCGATTTCGGTGGGGTCATGAAACGTCGAGATTCATCCAAATCTTGAGTTCGATTTTTTTGACGATCACGATATCTTCTATACCTGTAAGATAGCGAGAAAGTAAAAATAAATCACTTAATCATAAAGTGGTGTTATCATTTGACTATGAGGAAGGGTTGTGTAAACAATGTTGGTGTGTTAAGGGGAATGTTATTTCTAAACACACACATACGTATCATTACAGGAACTACAAACTAGCTGAATATAGGAAAGTGAGAATAAAATAGGCTCACCAAAATATTGTAAAGGCTCCCTGTTTGTTGGTCTTTCATATCATTAACATTTAAAATGCATCATTTAAAATGATCAAGAACCAAAACAGTGTAGTATCTGTTTACTACTCATCTACTTGTTGAGTTCTACTAATCATAATATTACGCTAAGTTTTGTTGACGATAATTTCAATAGAATGTTTTACCGACTATGTTTCAATGATTAATTATATTGTATTATATCTTTTATTACATTTAAGAGATTTCAAATCCATAAGATACTATTTTTTTTCTAAAATAAAAAAGTTTCTGACCCTCTCATTGTACAGTACATTAGTTTTATAATGAGCTATTTATATATATATGTGTGTGTAGATAGATATACATATATGTAGATAGATAGATAGATAGATAGATAGGTAGATAGATAGATAGATAGATAGATAGGTAGATAGATAGATAGATAGATAGATAGATTGATACATATATGCAGACAGATAGATATGTATATATACATGCACGATGCCAGTGTTTCTTTGAGAAAGTAGCGAGTTATTAATAATAGCCTTGACACAATTTTTCCTGCCTTGTACAACTGCCCCATAAATAAATGTTAAAAGGGTGGATCCATATATAAATAACAAATAATTTCTTCACCGCCACCAATAATTGAACTAGGAGAGAAGTGAACCTGGGTGTTATATAAATACCTTTAACTACTTAGCCAACCATATCAGCGGCCACCCAAACTGAACCATTGATGAATCTCGCCATAAATATGAAATTAATGGTCTTAATAGTTAAACCTTCTTCTACGTTAGTGTTGTTTGTTTGTTAGAACTTCTTAGTAGTGCCAGTGTACGACTTACCGCACACATACACAACAGAAAGATGCTAGATCGTTAATGTACCCCTTTTAGTACATCATAGAGTCTTTTCCCACAAGGCAACTATCACTCGGCAACAATCGACGAACGACTGTGATTAGCAAGGAGGTAGATTGGGGGTTTCCCAAGAAGCAAGTGAGTCGCCCGGCCCGGCAAAAGTCGATCATAAATGACCCGCTATTGGCTATTTGTGGCGTAGTTGTCCATTAGGGCGACTGTCACACACCCGGCGACTGATTGGCTAGTCACATGTTTATATCGTTTCATTCACACGGAGCAGCACTCACCAGACAGTATTCCAAGTGGTGCCAACTAACAGGTTACCAGTTTAATTTTGTTCGTGGTACGGAAGGCTATCCTTTTCTCTTTGGTTATCTGAATATCTATTGTCTGTTGGTTTCCATATGTACCATTAAATCTGGTGTATTTGTTTTTTAGATGAGTTTATATGAATTAAATATCGATGATTTTATATTTGAAGTGAAACAACGACCGGCAATATGGATTCTATCACAGGACGGTGCTATTACCATTTGGATTACAGTGGCTGCCTTCAGAATTTCTTCTCTCATATTTTCGAGAAGTTTATCAAAATAAGTCATTGACATCCAAATATACTTTTAAAAAATTTAACTCAATTTAATCGAAGATCTTCATAGGTAGTATAGATAAAATCCTTTTATAATCGCTCACAGATGCTCATAAAATATCCGCAATCATTTTATGATTTTCCTTCGCCATCTTCCTCTCATAAAGATCCACAGAAAAAGACTCTCGTCCTCCAAATCCATACAAATGTAAGATAAACAAATTGGTACCTGGTTATTTTTAATAAATATTTTAAAAAATAATTCAACTGGTCATTTGATTTTGGGAAAAAAATACAAGTATTTTTGAATTCTAAAAAAAAATTGTTTGAAAAAATGTATTGAAATTATTCCAATGGATTACATTATTTTATAAAGCGTTAACAGTGTGCTATAAAATATGAAAAACGATTAATTTTTTTAACGGATCTAATCCTATTTTAATCAAAAGAGTGATACTCTTAGAAATATATTGAATATGCTAAATGTTAAATGTAGAACTTCAATTTAAATAAGAACAAACTCCTATAATACACAAAAATAGAAACAAGTCTCTCGTAACATTTTATAAAATCATCTAAATAAGCCTAAATTTTCACATTAAACTAACCTTAGCATATTTAGATAACTTAAATTAGAAGTTTACTTTAGAAGATGTTTTATATGTAAGTATAAAAGAAAGACGCCATTTCTAACATGTCAGATATTTTACATGTTTTACTTGTTTATTGTTCCACGTCTCACTAAGGTACGAGCTACACTAATGAGGTAAAGGAGAGCTACGAAATGTTTCAGAGTAAATGTATTCAAATTTGAGGGGAGGGAGAGTGGGAAACGAGTTAAAGAAAATCATCCTCAGTACTTCCGACAGAGATTTGAACCCAAACCTCAAATCCGTATAGATAACTGTCAATTAGTCCACGTGCTCAAAGAAATGGGGGATTTTTATAAACTTTTCATTACCACCACGTCTTACTAACTAATCGGATTATACATACTCTCATTTTTGTAGGAATAACAGTTTTTTTATACTTACTAAAGTTACTATAACAATTTTAATGTATCCATACATGATATCTGTAGCTGTCAACTTTGATAGATTTTATCAATGCCTTTAAAGTAACTTAAATACTGTAGTAAAATGGCATTAATGTTGACTGCAAATAAATATGTTTGAATTATCTAAATCATTCTTCTAACTAGAATCAGGCTTTTTTAATATATGCTAATGCGTAAGGGCTGAGGAACATAACATTTAGAGGAAGTAAACCATCATTTGCATGTTGCGTAATTGGAAAACCCTTTATAAAAAATCACCCTCAGTATACCAAACCGAGACTCAAACCTTGATCTACCAGTCATCTCTGATCTAGTCTTTTGCGAAAGTGACTCCATAAGCCACCAGACCATCTATGCGGGTTCTTAACATGTTGACCCCAAGCTCACTGCAAGATAATTTCTCTCTTTTTTTTTTTCTTTCTTTTTTTTTTTT
>CABFWO010001942.1:114452-133337 GCA_902155825.1 Timema genevievae
TTTTGTAAAAGCTTTCAAGACTTGGTTTAGGGTTTGTCTATGAACAGTCTCTCTTATCTTTAAGCTATATGTATAGTCTACTTCTCTCTCTCTCTCTCTCTCACTCGTGCATGTTTCACCCCTTCCCCTTCTACCCCGTCCTTGTTGTAAGAGCGAACGGGCCCAAATGATCTGAACTCTCGTCTGCTAGTCTTAGAGGAGACACATGCATACTTTACTGGGACTAAATATAAAATTTGACATCCCCTTGCAAACTTCATGAATCATTCATCGAAACAAGAAGAAAGACACGCCCACAGACTTGGCGCTAAATTGGAATAAAGGACTTGGTCCGTTATGAACAAAAGTAGTGTACCCACGTCAGGGGTGAGCCTTAGGCCCCATTATCTTAATTTAGAGTATGTCCTGAGAATAAGAATGTTTCCAGTTTGTTCTTATGATAACACGGCTAGGACCAGTAATAACGTAATCGTAACTATAATGTATTCTCACAATTGTGGACAAGGACATCGTGATTAAACTCAAATTCAAAGATTTAGAAGTAATATTGTAACTGTATATCTGATCTTGGTTAACATCGTTATTATTTTATATACCTAAAACATATATTAATCAAGTGTTATATAAACAATATTGACAGTGTGAATAGATTATTTTTAATGTTCTAATTTGAAAATAAAATATATACGTATTAGTTCTGTGTATTATTAATTTATTTTTATTTAGTTTATTTAATATCACTACACCAGAAAAACTTGTAACCATAACTATTTCAGTACAACTCGGTGGAATTCCAACTCCAAACTTCCCGTCACCAGCAAATATGACAAAACTATACTGATCCCTTTATACATGATCCACCCCTCCCTTCTCGCCCCCTTTGGAGCAGGTATTGAACTCTCAAAAAAGATTATTTATATGGTGAACTAAACTGTGTTTTTTTTAAAAGTCATTTTTTTATTCTTCTTAAAATCAAAAGCACAAACATATAAATACGTGTATTATCAATACAATTCATTTCATCTCTAGGACACAATAAAATGATTGTTATAAAATAGTTAGCTTTGCCCTTCGTTCTTTTTTATTTAAAAAAGTAGGCAGTGTTTTTATAACGGGTTTTTACAGAGGTTTCAATGGTCAGAGCCGGAAAAAAACAATAAATTTGCTTCCGGGGGTCAGGCCTATGATCAAACTTTGTTGACTGCCCTGCGCGTCAGTTTGAATTGTAACCGCCAGGTGCCACTGACAGCTCTGCTCGGACCAAATAACCGATAATTTGAAACGTAAAGGCTATCCTCCACTCTGTCCCTCTTTTCTCCACTATCACACTTTGTCTCTTGGTCTCTCTCTCTCTCTCTATTCCGTGTGTGTCACTATTACTCCACGGAGGAATATTTTGTAGGAAGGGCGGTATATTAGCTTAGAGATGAAAATGTGACCATGCACCACTCGCAGGTACTTAAGTTAGGAATATAGGGGACGCTGGAAAAGGTAGTTAGTATCTTAGCAATTTGTATATTAAAATGATTTTTTTATTAAGGAGAAATCAAATAAATCTCCAGTTGAAATATAGTATAAATATTCTTCACATGGTGATATCAACAGTTGTTGAATATCTGTCAAAAGTGTCCTGAAATTTGATGACAACATTTTCTCTTAATTTTAAAAGTTTGTCATCTAATGCCGCCATGCTCATGACAAATATTCAAGAACGATTGACATCACCATGTCAAGAAAATTAAACTCTACGTTTATATTGGAGCAATATTTTATTTGTAATGGCCAAAAATGTTTTGCTATAAAAACTTAAAAAATACCTCCCTTTTCTCGCTTTCCCTACATCCCCAACTTAACCGGCGGGGAAGGGGAACAGAGGGGGGGCAGATGAGATTATGGTATCAAAGTTGAAGGGGTGGTGAGGAGTGAGTACAGAATACAATAGGGTGAAGGAGGAATAGGAAAGAGGTTGAAGGGAAGGGGAATAAATGGGTGAAGGGGATAGTGGTTGAGAGGAGAAGGAGAGCCAGGGGGAAGGTACAACAATACGGTGATCAGATGAGTGTTGTGCCCCATACAACAATACGGTGATAAGATGAGTGTTGTGCCCCATACAACAATACGGTGATCAGATGAGTGTTGTGCCCCATACAACAATACGGTGATAAGATGAGTGTTGTGCCCCATACAACAATACGGTGATCAGATGAGTGTTGTGCCCCATACAACAATACGGTGATAAGATGAGTGTTGTGCCCCATACAACAATACGGTGATCAGATGAGTGTTGTGCCCCATACAACAATACGGTGATAAGATGAGTGTTGTGCCCCATACAACAATACGGTGATCAGATGAGTGTTGTGCCCCATACAACAATACGGTGATAAGATGAGTGTTGTGCCCCATACAACAATACGGTGATCAGATGAGTGTTGTGCCCCATACAACAATACGGTGATAAGATGAGTGTTGTGCCCCATACAACAATACGGTGATCAGATGAGTGTTGTGCCCCATACAACAATACGGTGATAAGATGAGTGTTGTGCCCCATACAACAATACGGTGATCAGATGAGTGTTGTGCCCCATACAACAATACGGTGATAAGATGAGTGTTGTGCCCCATACAACAATACGGTGATCAGATGAGTGTTGTGCCCCATACAACAATACGGTGATAAGATGAGTGTTGTGCCCCATACAACAATACGGTGATAAGATGAGTGTTGTGCCCCATACAACAATACGGTGATCAGATGAGTGTTGTGCCCCATTGCTTCCCTCTCATGACCTTTCACTAAATCAAATATTATATAAAAATCAATATTTCAAACATTGTTTAGTAAAACAAAATAAAACTATTGGATTAAAAAGTTGAGGTACCACAAGGGTAGCTACATAGTGTAAGTTTTTGTCAATAAACGATAGTTATCATCTGTACAACTGGATGACTACATATGTAACATAAAAAAAAATTGGTTTGCTTACCCACCCTCATTTTAGACTTTTCTTTTATATCTAATCATAATTTTAAGATTTAATTAATGTATTTATTTTATTAGGGGTGGCTTTCTATCAAATCGTCTGCAAACGATAATAATCGGCCTATGTACCTTGTTTGGGCAAATAATTGATCTTCGTAAGACCCTGGAAAGGGTGGTTTATATTTTAGTGGTGTGTTTCGACCACTAAACAGTAATTGCAGAGGTGAATACGTGACCAAAGACGTCACTTTCATCTTGTCTGGTTTTAAAAGTGAGGAGGGGGTTAGGTTTTGAATCCCAGCTGATTGTACTGACGTAGTTTTATCCTAAATTGTTTCCAACGCAAGTTACAGTACAAATTCTACCTTTCTCATCATTACCTTATTAGTTTATTTATATGGGAAACCCAGGGGGTAGTAAGACGCGGAGTACACAGGGATGGTGGATGGAAAAAACTTCATGGTACCTCTTAATTACTTTTTTATTATTCTTCTAATAATTAGTGCACAAATTTATGTTTAGTAAAAACCATAAATTTTGAAATTTTCACACTCAATCTCCTAGTGTAAAAAAATACTCTGCTAAACTTATCAATAATTTAAGGGGGACGTGTTATATACGATACTCTAGGTAAGGCAAACATTCAAAGGGTTCCAGTTTGTGCATCTCATATATCTAGAAAAGTTATTTAATTGATCTTTGCTAGCTACTTTTATTTATTTAATTAATTAATTAAGAGTGTTAAAAAGTATTGGCTCAATATTTGTGTATAAGAGGATTAGTCCAATGAATATATACACTTATCAGAGTGGTGAGATAATTTTAAAACCTAAATGATGTGTAAAACCACATTAATTGAACCCAGCTGAGATTCAGGCCATGACCTCCTGCCAACGGTGACCAGATTCAATACAGAGTCTTTGACCATTCTATATCCACTACGAATTCAAATATAATGTGAAAAATTTATATTAAGTGGCATACAAAATATTCATTACATTTTATACTTAGTTGGTCTGATTTATACGCTACACTATTTTTTCTTCAAAAAAGTGTTATAAACCAAATAAATAAACCTTAGACGGAAGACAAGTCTATAATTTTAAAATTAAATTAACCTCTCTTTCCCTAGTTCCTCCGTGACTTCACGTATCACTTTGATATTTTTCTGTGTCAAGTTCTTCATGTCTGTCTCGACTCTGCCTGGAGGGCCCGGGTCCATACGTCACAGAGCAATAATAGGTATGAAGGGGAGTGGAGGGAGGTAGAGGCAGCTAATAATAAGGTCATCTACTGGGTTTCTCGGACCGCAGGCTCACCGAATTTGACTTCAAGCTGGGCTAGTAACGTGGGTGACAAAAACGGCCCCGGACCTTTTGTAAGAACGGATATTGTTTGGATTCAAAGATTGAGGACTTAATTGTAAAATGAAATTCCAAATTTATTTTTGGAGTGTTTAGAAAAACATAATTAATATAGCTTTGATAAAATAAACAGCTTTATATCTAATACTGTTTCCAGTCTGTCGCCTGGTTAAAATTTTTTATTCAAGCCATATATTTTTTACTGCCGGCTTATTAGGCCTGTCCTTATAATCTAACTTAACACTAGGACAGGTACAACATCCCGTCCCCAGCCGTTAATTCATCACTGTGAAAGGGTAAACCCACATTGCACCAATTATAAATTTTTCAGCCATGTTGGGAATCGATCCCGGGACTCACTAGATAGATACGCTACTGACTGAGATGTCGGACTTGATACGATGAACAACTATGAGTGAAAACTGGACTGTGTGATTATTTGTATATCTAACTAAACAGGTGGGCCTACGTACTTCCAGATGTTCTCTAGTTTTCAAATGGTTTTGATAATATGTTGGACTTTCAACAAAGAGGGTAGGAATTTGGGAAAATTGGGGCTGTATCAAGAGAGGTAGGGCTGAGATTAACCCCCAGCTCGCCGATAGTCTTATGATTAATTTATTTGTGTATTCCTATTCAATGCCTAAGCTAGTAGCTTTGTTGAAGTATTAAAATATCCATAACACCTACAATTCTATTTTTTAAACATTTAAATTGCTTTAAGTGATAGTTTTATTTTTAACCCTTATTTCGTTATTTGTCATATTATTTGGGGGACTTCACTGTTGGCTATATTAGGTAGAATTCCACTTCATTTCAACCCCTAGCCCCAATTCCCCCCTAAAATAAGTGAAAAATTAATACTCTAAATATTGCTTTATAAAATTCAAATATAAATAAATTATCTAGAGTAAATAAATTGTTTAACTTGATCACAAAATCAAATGTAATGCAAAGGTGTAAACAATTAACTCAAAGAGGGTATTATGACATAAAGGTTTATTGTAATAACTGTCATTGCCTGCCTCCCCTTGGGCACTTCTTTTTAGGATGGTCTCAGGGGAAGGGGAAAGAGCGATTAAGGTAAGTGAATCAAAACTGGTATTTAAGCGTTTTATTGTAAAAAAAAATGGATAAATTATATGACAAAAGTGTTTGAAAAATGTGATGATAGTCATGTCTAAGATCAGATATAGGTCAGAAGTAAGACCGTCATGCTGGCAACATGACTAAGAGGACCCTGGGTCGATACCGGGGAGATCCATTCGTCTCCGATGATGCCCACCCACGCCTCTGCATGGTGGCTTTCGTACACGGCTCCTCTGTGTCAATTAACTCTAATACTGATCGTGCATCTCTAAATCAGTAACACGAAATCTGGCCTCTACCCATTAGGTCCTAAAGCGTTTTCAAAGCGTCAGAGCTCACGAGCTTTCGAGATTATGAGCTCATGAACTCCTTGATCTCTAGAAAATACTGACGTATTTAACCACCAGAAATGGTTCCATTACCACTCAATGTTCTAGTCCCCAACCAATCAGAAGTAATTGCGTCTTTTTGGGTTGAAATAATCATTGTTTTATTACGTGCAGTAACAATATTATTTGGCACATAGCTAGTTTAACACACTATACATATTGTTTATAATAACCGTTATTGTTTGGAAGTAAATGGTTTTGTTGCTGACCGTTGACTCTCCACTTATATTACAAAACCAGTCAGATATACAAGTCATCAGCAAATACGTCTGAAACGGTTACATAACATACCAAATTTACTGACTATGTAATGTGGAATCTTTCATTTAAAAATCACATTTTATTTGAAAAAACATTGTTTTATATTGTTATATTATATAAAATAACTCATATTCTCATCTAATTTGCCAAAATAATGTTGATCTGTATTGATATATTTACTACAATTTTCGCTGTATCATGTGTGACAACAGGAATAATTAATCTGTTATGTTTATGAATGCGCTATAAAACCATTACCAACTTAAACTATTTAGTAAAATTAAAGCATATTTGAGGGAATAATATAAATAGTAATAATAATAATAATAATAATACCTAGTACCGAATCTTACTACCCGTTCAGGTTATACACTTAAGTACTAATTACGCTAATAAGTTAGGAATTGGGAAGGTTGAATATAGAGACAGTGAACCCGCATTTGCGAGGAGGGAGGGTGGAAAACAATTTATGGAAAACCGCACCAGTTCATCCGAGCGAGATTCGAACCTCGATATCCCCGTCCTCGACAGTTTAGCTCAACGCAAAACTAGCGCGTTAGTTAACTACGCCATCGAGGTGGGTGGAATAATATCGATTAAATGAGTAAAAAAATATAGCTTTTACTGTGTGCACGACCGATTATGCGACACAAGTACTTAACAACATGGAAACTTGTGCGTAATTTGATAGTAGCACTGGTAATGATGTTTGGCTATATTTAAATAAAAACACAAGCACAAAAGAGAAACCAATAATCTTACATCATCAAATTGAAAAATTTCCTTAACCTTCAAATAAAAGTCTAACAAAACAATATCACTTGTAAATTTAAAAAAAGTTAAAGGAAATGGAAGTATGGCAGATCACTTCAAAATATACAATAAGCGTTTGATTTATACATCTACAAACAGACTTTTATTGAAAGGAATTTTAATTTTGTTGGTAACATTAACTATTCACCAAACAGGGATTAGACCAGTGACAGTGTTATCACACATCGTTTACTTTGTGGTAACTATTTCGTTGGTTATTTCGGAATAGTTACCATGGTTATTTTGGTACATGATTATCTACTGTACTAAGTACTGAAACATCACCCATGTGTATTGAGTATAAAACTTAGGTGACACGTTCCACGAAAAGACACAGTTAAAATTAGCAACGAGGCGTGACTAACGACCTTTTCAGTCATTCGCTCTGTTGCCAGTCCTTGCGATCAGCTTCCGTCACTGTAATGCTCAGGTCATCTGTCACTACTCCGTGACTGCTGCCATCATTAGTACTACGCTTAAGTGGTTCCCCTCCCCCCTTTTCTTCCTCCCGTAATATCTGTTATCACCACAAAAAAAAACGCGATATAAAAAGTATATTTGATTGAGAGAAGGGTGGTTGTGTTTTAACTTGAACATTCGACATTTCGTTACTCTGTCCAGATGTTTATTCCACGATAACTGTCAAACGAATTTACCTATTTTAATTAAACTTGGCAGAGAAATTCTTTGAGCCTAGGCTAAACAACTTATGTACATCTTTTTAGATCTGATTATCTGCTTAATTATGTTGGACACTCAAAAATCTGTCTGTCTGTTTGTTTGCTCCGAAATATCTGCCAAATGCGTCGACCAATCTTAACAAAATTTGGGATGAATATTCTTTGAACTTAGTTTAAACTTTATATGAAAGTACTTTTTTCAATCTGGTTGTACTTTAAAAGCTGCTGCTTTTAGCCCGGACACTGGGAGGTACCCTTTGTTGCTCTGTAATGTAGCAAGCGTACTTTACATGGTGTCACTATGAGTGCTCTGTAATGTAGCAAGCTTACTTTACATGGTGTCACTATGTGTGCTCTGTAATGTAGCAAGCTTACTTTACATAGTGTCACTATGCGTGCTCTGTAATGTAGCAAGCGTATTTTACATGGTGTCACTATGTGTACTTATAAGAGAGTCACAATAAAGTGATACCCTTCAAAGTAAACAAAGAGTATCTCCCATGCCCTCATGTAGGAAAATACTATTTACAAAAGATGTAGAGAGAAAATTAAAAAGCAAATCCTAAGAGAATCGAAGACCTTGCAACAAAAAATGTTTCAGCTCCACTTTTACCAATTTTACAGGAAAGCTAAAAAAAAACTGTTTTTAAAATTATTAGAAACATTTATATCATATTTAATACTTGTATGGGGCTGTTTATGATATTACTACTATGTTTAAGATATTTTACTGTGTATAAAAGTATGAACTATGCTTATGCTAATATAATATATCTTGGAGCTGAACCCTTTTTGAACAAAAAAAAGCCAAAAATTCACATTATTAAATTAAATAAGACCTCATATTTCATAGTAATTTAAAAAAATGAGTGAACTAGCTTATTTAAGAGAAACTTATTTGTTACATGAACATAAATGTTTTTCTATGTAAAAAAAGTTTTTTGGCTTTAACTTTGAATAGTTGAAAAAGAATTTGGTTAGTACCAAAACATTCAATTGACACATTATGCATATTTTCATTCACGAATAAGGTTTTTAATGGGTTTTCCTCATCAAATATTAAGATAAAATAAATTTGCCTTTTATAGTAATACAAAAATATTTTTCCTTAAACTATATTAGTTCTCATCGTCTTCAGTTATTGACATGGATCTCATCTTCATGATTTTTCATTGCATCTGATTGTACATTTCTGTAAAAAAAAAACACGATATATCATGGTGGCACATACTTCCCGGCAAGCTTCATAATATATTTATATTTTACTTCCTTTATCAGAAGAGGGGATTTATATAACAACTTTCAGGTAACAATCTCAATCTAATCTTCCCGTTATTTCTCTCGATTCGGAATGCAGATATTTTCAAAACATTTAAAATTACACTTAAAATCTGGACCAGTCTTTCTAGCGCCCACTTCCTTATTAGACCACTTTATATGTTGTTTACCCTGTGCCAAAGCTTTTTTTAGTGTATTCCTTTCCCATTTTATTTTGTTGGGTTGGTTTCCTGGTTTTCTTTCGAGAGTGAACAATTTCAACAATATCATAATTATCTGTTTCACTTTCAGAAGATTCGTAGAAAACAAATTCATTAGTGAACTCTAGTGAAGTAATATCACCCATCCCACAAAACAACACAATAACAACTAATTATCACACACAAAACTAAACAATGAAGACAGGGCAAACATAAGAAACTGTAAATAAACAGTTCGGACTGTTCTAATAGTACCACCACCACCACCACCTTGACTAAGAAAATATCCCTCTATGTTTGGAACGAAATATGCGCAACTCCAGGAGCTGTACCTGCTTGTGCCAAACAAAGAGGGTTTCAGATCATTTTATTGCATTAACTTATAATGTATTGCTTGGAGCTGAGCTAGGTTTGCGCCAAACCACTCCTAACTTTTTTCATAATTACCCATACAAAATCTGAAAATGTCAACAATTGGAGCTGAACCCTTTATGTTGCAAGGTCCTCAACATAAAAACAATCAAGATGATATAGATTCAAACCAGCAATATTATTAGTATGATTGTGTATTATTGTGATTTCTTCAATACAACTTATGAAGGTGAGAATGAAAGAAACGCAAATAAAGGAGAGATATTTTAATCAGTTTTGTAAACAATTTTTTCGGGAATCGTTAAAATATTGTTTCATTAGGAAAGATTAGTTTCAATATCTACTTTTTAGTAAGATAAACAGTTCTTAAAAAGTGTGGAATAGACAAAAGGGCATTCTGGAATTTAATAACTTTTTTGTAATAACTTCTAACGTATTGCTTGGAGCATAATTTGGTTTGCGCCAATCCATTCGTAACTCTTTTTTTCATAACTACCCGTATAAAAACTTAAAAATGTCAAAAAATGGAACTGAACTCTTTTTGTTGAAGTCATTTTTTTTAACAAAACAGTACTTAGCTCTTGTGGGTATCAACAAACTGAATGTACGAACGGATGGAATCCATATACAAATCAATTTCTAATAATCATAAGATATGTAAAACCAAAATGTTAAAATACTTTGTTGTAGAAACCTAATGTAAAATAAAGCATAACATTCCACCAAAGAGCATACATTAAATAATATACACTGTTACAGAGACTAATTATCTGTTCTGTACATTTTCTATTCACCATTTCTCAAAGCGATTTTTTCATGTCTGTAACTCGTAGACAATTGATTTTATAAAATATTAATTCAAATACAAGTTTTTATATCTCGTATTAGAGTCCTACAATAGTGCAGTGATAAGTTGTTTTATATTTCAAAGAGTTGAAGGGATGTGATCAAGGTTTGAAATTTCCGTTTATGTAAAGTTCCCTCAAAGTCATTTTCATGGGAAAATGAGACGCTACATTATGTTTGTAATTCCAAGCAGTCCCTGGATATTAGGAACTTTAATCAATATCGTTAGATCGAATTTAGAGAAAATCCATTACTTCTCTTTTCGCCCATAAGTAAATTACCCATACGTTTAGGGTTGGAAAGCTAATTTTTGAAAATATAAAAAACCACGGGAGCCTCATGAAAACCGTAGATACTAAGCTATAGCCCGATCAGTAAAAGGTTTGGTGATTACAAACTACTTTGCTTGGAGGAACCCTTAAAATTTTTCGTAAAATCTCAAGAAAGCCTTTCCTGGCTGACATAATGGTTATGACAAAGGTAAATTTCAAAACAATCGTGTAAAACATGGATGGTAATTAATAATACTTTTGAATATTTTTTTATCCATTACTGTTTCCAACATATGGCGGGGTCAGTTTTTTATTTAAGTCATACATTTTCCACTACTGGCTCGCTAGGCCTGTCGTAGCTTCATATACCTTATAATCTAACTTAAGACTAGGACAAACACAACATCCAGTCCCCGGTCGTTAGTTCATCATGGGGAAAGGGTTAACCAACATTTCACCAATGATACCTTTTTCGTCCATGCCGTGAATCAAACCCGGGACCCTTAGCTCAGTAAGCAGACACGCTACTGACTGAGCTAAGGCCTCGGATTCATACTTTTGAATAAAATATGTAAAGAGTATTTACTGCATATTTCTATTTTCTAATTTCTGTCCTTCGGTAAATGAACTTTGCTTGGACATACTCTAACATTCAACATTATAACCGGCACTCTTTTCTTTATCCTCTTCAGTTATAAGAGTTGTCTTAACATATTTACACATTGTCCAAAAATTATGGACATAATAACAAAGAGCCATATTTTGCAAATTCTCGTGGAACCCCGACCACGGGCTCACAGAACCCTGGTTGAGAATCACTGCTCTACAATTTTATTACCACTTCGGTGGCCACGTGGTCTAGGGAGTCACTATCGCAATAAACTATACTGCCGATGACAGCAAGATAGGGGTTTGAATCCCTGTCAGGTGCACTTAGAAAGGTTTTTTCCTAAATGGTTTTCCACTCTTCCTCCATGCAAATATTGGGATATTTCCTTTAAATTCAAACTTTTTCACCCCTAACGCATTAGCGTAATTAAAACATTATATCCGTATAACCTGAACAGATATAATGACACAGTGCTAAAAGAACACACGCCAATTAATGGTTTCAACGATGAAAGCCGCCTCAATCCACGATGATTTTACACTGGCCGATTCAATCCAGTATGTTTCTGCATGTGGGTTGATTGTGAACAGACTAATTACTCAACTAAACATTAAATATGAGTGCAATCTCCTGGGAAATCTCATTCTGTGATGATCACAGCTATTAGTACTAGCACAGAAAGAATAATAATAATAATAATAATTTCTGACGCACCTTCAATTAAGTTACTTAGTCCCTAAAGTATACACTTTAACTTATTATCATTATTACTATTATTATTGATTTTTAAATGCCCTGGTTAGATCTAAGTTAGAATATGCTACTGTTGCTTGGAATTCCTTTACCTTAACTGACTCTTTCAGGTTGGAGAACGTCCAAAGAAAATTTGTCGCTGCGTGCTTCAATAAATTCCTTACTAACCGGAATTATTGTAATTATGACAGAATTTGGAACTCCTTAGGACCCCAAATTCTTTTCTCGCGTGGAATTTATTGTGATGCCCTTTTTGCTTTTAATATTTTCAATAGCAATACTTCTTGTAAATTGAAGGTATTTATGTCTCTTCTTGGGACTCTCGTCATCAAAATTATTTTCTCTCGACAACTCTTATAAAGTGAGCCCTATAGGCCGTTGTATCCTTAGCGTTAATTCCAGATTTGACGAATTCTACTTTATCCGAAAATAAAAGCAAAACTCAGAGATTTATTTAAGGAACTCCCTTATCACTAATTTATCCTGTAGAGGTTCTGTCTCTAATATTTAAATTCACATCATTCTGCTTTATTTGTCTGCTTATTGTTACTACTTTTTAAATACTTATGCTTGTATTAATCTTTAGTTGCTTATTTGTTATTTTTATTACTGTTCTCTATTTTTTGTAACTATTCATTAAAATGTAATATATTTAGCTATAATTGTTTATTATTTTTTATCTTATCTTGTTATTATACGTGTTTTTATGGTACTCGTGTACTTTTCAGTGCTGGCCTGTCATAAGTCTCACGACCTTTGGCCAGCACTATAATAAAGGAAACTATTATTAATATTACGATAAAAAAAATAAGAATCTCCCTTACGAGTAAAGGCTTTACTACTTTGCTAACCATTAAAATATGTTTTAAATACACTCTCTTATTTGCTCTAAACTTCATATAAATAGTTTATTGATTTTTATCACTAAACTTTACTTTATTGTCTCCATTTCAAATTTAAATTGTTGTTGAGCTATAACTGAATGCAGTTTCAATTATTCTTGATGCTACTCTCACGTCCAAGATGCAGACTCACAAACAGTATCATGAAAATTACTCTTTCGGGTTAAGGGGGTCTTACATCGTCAATATCCATAACAATTTTGAGATTGATTTTTTTTTTTACGATTACAATACCTAGTTCTTCTGTGTGAGGGGTCAATAGAAGGTAAAGTGGGATCCAATCTCGTTCACTTTAACTATGTTCTACTTAATATAGTAGATATTACTTTTCTTTTGAAATTATTCTTAAATGAAATATTTAAATGCTAAATCCAGTAAATTTAAAATAAAAATTATTAACTTCACATGAGAAGCAGTGGACACTACATCGTGTTTAAAATAACATGACATACAGAATATAAAATCGTAATTGGTTAAAATTTACAAATTGATTTTGTAGAAATATTTAACTATTTGACATCATTTTAAATTTTACGAGTTTCTATTTTAAATGATTGTTCAATAAAAAGTTATGTACGAGTAACCATTGCAAGTTGTCAATATACACAAATTAGTGCTACTCAAATACAATATTTTACATTATTTAAAACCTCTGGTTCCTACTCTCTCTACCCAAATTGCATGTTATCATCCCTCCCCAACAATGTGAGAGCTAAACTTTTATTTCGTTTGGTAAAAATTAAAACCAATTATTAATTTAAATAAAGATGACAGGATGTTTGTAAACTCATAGCCCAAACTGCACTTATAATTTGTTTGAACCAAAAGTAATACAAAATCCCTATACAGTTACATCCGGAAAACTATGCTGATGCCATTAAATTGTTTTCAAGTCTCGGCGTACAACGCCAGGAGAGCAAAGCTGTACAAGCATGCCTGTACAACAGGTTGCGTAGGAGTTAGGCGCGTGGCACTGCACACCTCAACATCTTGGAGCACGGCAGCAGAACATACCACAATTAATAGTAAACAACACATCAGTCCATCTAAAACTGTGAATACGTTCTGAGGGACATCATTAAAGGTCCTACATCACAGAAATGTGCAGTGATGCGCGCCTATCTTCTAAGCAACTTGCTGTACATGCAAGCTTAGCAGCTTTGCTATCCCGGCGCTGTACTCTGAAACTTTAACCCAATTTAATGTGTTAGCATAGTTTTCCGAATGTAAGTGTATAGGGAGTTTGTATTGCGCTAGGTTCAAACAAGCTATATGCGCAGTCTTGGCTTTGAGTTTTTAAACACCCTGTGTATATATGTGTATACTATTTTCTGGTCTGCATATAATAATACTAATGGAATATTGATCGGTAAAGTAGAATTTAGAGGGAATTTACCAGCATTTGTGTGGAAAGAGAATCTACTCACAGTACACCTGAGAGAAATTGAACTTCAATCTCCCCAAAGCCGGCAGTTCAATCTTTTGCGAGAATTACTCTTCAGATCGGTGTTGTCCAACTGACGTATCATGGGCCAAATTTGGCCTTATGGAATGTGAAATCAAAAGAGTACTTTTTTTAAAATTTGTCGAGTCTTATTACTTGTTCAGGTTATACACATATATGATAATTATACTATTAGAAAGGTCAGGGATGAAGAAGGAAACGATTTATAGGTAAACCTACCCGCATTTGTGTGGAAGGAGAGTGGGAAACCATTTAGGAAAATAACCTCAGTAGACCTGATAGGGATCTGAATCCCGATCTCCCCATCATCAGCAAGCCAGTTTAATATAAGAGTGACACCTTTTACCATTAGGCCACTGAAGCAGGTAAGATTACACTAACAGACACAAAAATAGGTTTTAATTAATAAACATAGATATAAATACCCAAAAGTAGCCAGAGAAGATGTCACAAATAAATTCAATTCACTCAGGACAAATTGCCGATAGGAACTACGGTGACTAAATGATTCGAAATATAGTGGCACTAGTACTGAGGATGTGGAAGAATAAACTTTATGGTATTTGAAGAAATGAGTTTTCTTGAAGACGAAAATGTTATTCAAAATTCAACTAATTCAAGTGATCAACTGGAGTAGATGGGAGAGGAAAATAATTTTCCGAATAATGTAAGTAATATATTCAATAAATTTACTATACATAGCTTGCCTACAATAAATCGTTATTACTTTTTACATTAACAAATTTCATCTTTTTTTATAATATAAGGAGCGTACTTGGATGGAACGGCTATATATATTAATTGATACAACTTCTCTGGTCAAATTGAACAATAAAAATTAAGAGTTGACATGAAGATAATTTATTCAAAGATAAACTATTATATCAAGAAATTAAGTCAATTAAAACAGGCATAATAATATTTCTAAAAAATCATCATAAAGATTATTACGTAATAAAGTTCAAAAATTAGTTTGGTGTGTTTACTAATAATTAAATTTATGTATTAAAATTTTCTTTCGGTTAATGTCTCAGTGTATTCTCAAATCTTAGTTTAATTTTTTTAATCTGTTTGTTTGTTACTTTATCATAGCTTAAACTATTATTTTTGCATTGGTATGTCTCAGACCAGATGATGGCGTAATCGCTGAAACATGTCGTCACCCAGCCAAGAGTTGCAACAAATTTTATAAGGAGAGGAGTTAAAACCACACAGATAAGGAACGCTACTTTAATTCAAACTTTGTCAAAACGACAAAAAAACTTTTTCCTTTTTTGTTATACTTCTTTTATTACAACTCAATGTTAAATTAATGATAATATCAATAATTTAACATCGAATTTTGTTACAGATCACTGGGGTAGACAATGAAAATTCAAACCCGATAGAGAAAGAAAGCGTGGAACAAGTTATTCTGACACACATGAAGAAAGAGACGAATACACATGATGAGCTAATAGCTTTAGAGTGTGATTATCTTAAATCAAATGAATGATAAAATGATAAACTCGCCTAAGACTTGGGCTGTGGAACTGCAAAAATTGTCTCCAGAGAAACAAATTTGGACCAAAAAGGCCATAAAAGACATTATAAGAGGGCCAACTGAGAAATGTGTATATAAATTGTGTACAAATAAATCCACCTCCCATAAGTCATACCTCCACACCGATGTACAGTTAAAGATCTGAAATAAGTCCATTGGAAATCTACCAAGAATATTCTCAGTACTAAGAGCAATTGCCATATTTTCAAGAAATATTTGCAACCGTTTCAGAACTTTGTATAAATTTTAATAAATAATTTCAAATTTTACAAATTGTTTAATTGGGTCTTTCTTTGACTGTAGCAACATACAAATCTATCATTTCCTTTTTAACAAAATAAAAATTAATTTTATGTTTAAAGCAAATATAAACCTAAAATGTTGATGAAGATTTTTTGTTAGGGGCCCCTTAAGCGCTCAGTCAAGCACATGTAATAGAACTGTATGAAATCCTTCAGTGCATGTATTATTTTATGGAGAGTTTAAATTACAATGAATACAATACTTTTAGGTGATATGGCACTTGTGAACTTCAGATCTTCAAAAGAATTTCCAGTAGAAAAGTACCACAATGTAATAGACGCTGACTTGGTGGAGTGGCTTCTCGCATGCAAATATCATTTTATAATTCTAAGTTCAATCAAAGTCAGCAATGTCTCAAATTTTAAACTATATAAACGTAGAAAATGTTGATAATCATTTGGATTATTAACTCTTAGTTATTTCAGTAAGTTCTCATGATTATATTTTGGTCTTTTAATGTACCATTTCTTCGTCCATTCTTCTTCTCTTCTATTTTACAAAAATCCAAACCAACGGCTACACACCCTACATCCATATCACTTAACATTTTGAATAAACTGAATTATTGCTCAATTCAATTTTTGAGTAATTGAATTGTCTAGTAATAATATTGCACAATAGATTACACAATATTGTTGAGCGTCCAGGGGCCGCTTTAAGACCTCAAACCTGCAACGGCCAGTTAATTGAGAGGTGGCTTTACTTTTCATGGGAAATATGACATTTGCTACATCGCAGGGAAATACAAATGCCAATATAATGTGTGTTGTGACCTTCCTAATAGGTTACATAATTCGATTCACAAATATCCATTCTATTCTCATAGACGTGTGGCCTTTTATTTCACGATCATTCAAGAGTTAGGAATCAACCATATGATGAGGTTTTATGGACTTTTCAGAAGGAAAAATTTCAACATTAAAACATATTTACAATTATATCTATATGTATAGAGAGATAGAACATTCATTCAAGTAAAAACCAAACTAATATATTACTGAAAGATTTATTGATATCTTACCCAAGTGCAACCTCTGATTGACCCTATTTCAGATAGCTGGTATATTCACTTAAGACTTTGGCAAGGAAAACAATTTGGAGGGAGCAAAGTTTATCGTTAAAAGTAGAATGCTGTATAATACAGAAAATACATAGCTTTACTCTTATTGCATATTATATTATGTATATACTTTTTTTTAATGTCCTTGTAGCTTATCCGTTAACTTTTAGTAATCCGGACTATCTTTCTTCCCATTTAGTTCGAATTATAGAAGTTTCGTTACACTAAATCTTTTATGTTGTAGCTGGTTGTTAAAACAATGATCGTATAGGCCAGGGCAAATATATATTAACTAATTAACATCCATTGCATTGTGTTGATTTTTAATTGCTATTTAATATTATAGAAACTTGTATCAGTTTTATTAAACAAATCTCAACATTAAATTATTTAAATTTGACACATGTTTTGAAACAAAATGACAAGAATTTGTAACCTAGTGCTAATATATTTGAAACCAATACCCTAAATTATGAACTCAGTTGTACCGCGTCTTACTGGCCATAGCCTATCATTCTTCGCCTGGTTTGAATCTGAACCAATATAAACCCTGTAAATTCAAACTGTTAACGTAGGGATGTAGGGGACGAGAGAAAAGATAAGTTTTTTGCAATTTTTATAGCAAAAATTTTTTGCCCTAAATAAATAAAATATTGCTTTATTAGTAATATAAAATTTGATTTTCTTCACGTGGGTACCTAAACAGCTATTAAATATAGGCCTAATATCAAGGTATCCTGGAATTTAATGACAACTTTTTTTTTTACTTTAAAAAGTTTGCCATCTAGTACCTCTAGTCTCATGACAAATATTCAAAAACTGATCTTGAATATTTTTCATAATTGTAGAGGCATTATATGTGTGTATATNTATATATATATATATATATACACACACATAGGGTCACCCAAAAATCCTATCTCCTTTTTAAAATTCCATCTAGTTTGTTTATTTAGCACCGCGTCTTAGTACCCGTTAGGGTCATAAGCTTAAGCACTATTTACGCTAATGGATTATGAATTGGGAATGTTGTATTTAGAGGAATTGAGCCCGCATTTGCGGGGAGGGAGAGTGGAAAATCGTTTAGGGAAAGCCACCCCCAGTTCACCCGACCAAGATTCGCACCTCGATCTCCCCGTCCTCTGCAGTCTAGCTCAACACGAAACTAGTGCGTTAGCTAAGTACGCCACAAAGGCGGGCTCCATCTAGTTGCCATATTGCTAGGGGTTAGACAGTTAACCTTAGAGCAATAATCATTATACCACTAAGAATTTAATGGTGTTTAATATTAAAGATATTTAATTTGCTAATGGTATACAAATATAATACAAAGTGGTAAGCAACGTAATATAAGAAAGGTGTAACTAAGATAATATATATAATATATATTTAAAGTGAAGCTTACATCGTACAGACTATAGTCATTTGGGAACTGTTTGGTTACACTTGCGAAGTACTTCCCTAGTCAAAGTTTATGTTTTGAGACCACAGTGATCAAACAGTTTAAATAATCAAAGTCACATGAAGCTCTACGAAACCATAGATGCACCACTTGTACTGCGTATGGTGAAACATCCACAAATAAACAAGGGAAGAATTTTGATTTCACTTTGTGTCCTAACCTGTTTAGTTTGTTTTGTTGTAATATTGGCAACCGTGTAAAAACTGGAAACGGAGTCGTTCTCCCCTCTCCCCCCCC
>CABFWO010001942.1:133370-143762 GCA_902155825.1 Timema genevievae
CTTCTTTGGTGCTGACTGACAGCTCACAGCTGACAGCTGACGGCTTTGAAAAGCTACCAGACCAAATTATGTATCTCTACGCCGAACCATATGATCTGCAAAAAACATGTGTTTAGCAGCTGTCACTTCTGACAGTCAAAATTTAGTTATGTACCTAAATGTTGACTGTCAGAAGTCAGCTGTGAACTGTCAGTCAGCACCAAAGAAGCCATGGGGCTACTGTACTTATTTAGGTTTACTCGTCAGAAGATGGCCTTAATTTGTCGAAAATAATTCGGTTCGACCTCTCATTTATTAACTTAGCAATTATTATCAGTGAACATTGAATTAACATTTAGTATTTTACCTTAAACAGTGTTATCTACTTGTAATGTAATGTAATGTAATGTAATGTAATGTAATGTAATTAAATAGTTTTATAAAAGTGTGACAGTTAACATTTTAGTATAAATATCCTTTGAGAGAGTTATAGCGAGAATATAGTATGAGAAAACTTATAATATTGTGATGTTCATCAATATTATACATTAAAGAGGGAGTATTTAAACCTCAATACTTGAAAGTCTAGTTTTCTTCTGTGATAGAGGTCTAGATGGTTAGTATTGAGAAACACAATCTTTTACTCTACTTTTCTTATCCTATATATAATTTGATAAGCTTGTTCCCGATAGTAGAAATTACGAGGTAATGACTGAACAGATTTTGACAAATTACCACTCATTTTAACGGTTAGGAGTCCAGAATGTCGGAAAAAATAGTAGTTTTCCACGAAAATCCGATTTTCACAGAGAATTTTCAGTTTTTCATTATTTGTTTAGTCACCATGGAAGCCGCTATTTGCTGCATGGCTGTAAATCTCAAAATAAAATATATCTCTTTGGCTAAAAAATAATAGCTCAATCTTTAATTGTTGTTTGGAACACATCGCAATTTTCTCTTTGGATGAATATTTCTCTTTGGATGCTCGTCATAGCACACCTAAATTGAGATTTCTAAACTGGGGAAACATTTATTTTTATTGGAATGTTGTTATCGTTAATTCCCATTTAAATCAATAATATTGAGCATCATTCTAAATTTAAAATGTTAGGTTAAATTCGTTAAAATATTGTCTTCGTTTTGTTTCGCGCATTTTAAAATAATATTTAGCTATGTTTTTCTATGTATTATAAGCTCAAAAACGATCAAATGATCTTGAATAATGTATACAAATAGCCATTTTAAATATTTAAGTATGAGTTTTGGTGTTAATTTTTTTTCAAATAATGGGCTTTGAAGTTCATTTTATTCAGATAATGGGTTTTGATATTCATTTTATTCAAATAATGGGCTTTAATGTTCATTTTATCAAATAGCAACACAATACAAATACATAAAAATTAAATAGCTAAAGCTATTATTTATACTTTTAGTGGGAATTACTCCATCTAGATATCATATTCTGAAAATTGAAAAATGACAATTGGTCCTGGGACACGAACCCGGTACCTTTGGCTTAGTATGTCAATGCTCTAACCACTGAGCTATCCAGGATTCGTCCAGTGCTCAGGGTCATTCTTCACTCATATTTTAAGACAGAGTCTATGAAGGACTCATAATCACATATTTGTAGCCGGAGATTTCCGATAAGTCCTTCATAGACTCTGCCTTAAAATATGAGTGAAGAATGACCCTGGGCACTGGACGAATCCTGGATAGTTCAGTGGTTAGAGCATTAGCGTACTAAGCCAAAGGTCCCGGGCTCGAATCCCGAGTCCAAATGTCATTTTTCAATTTTCAGAATATAATACAAATACATAAGTTAAGGTATGTTTTCATCATACCACTTAATTCTGAGGATATGATATTTAAAAGTGATATTTTGTGTACCACATCTATATTTTCACATTCTCTATCTCTATCTGACACGCTCTCTCACGCTCTCACACACATTTTCTCTAACGCTCTCCCACACTCTCACTCACAATCTCTCTCCTCACACACAAACACACACACTCTCTCTCTCTCATATGAGCTTTCATTCTCTCTCTCACACTTCATCCCTCTCTCTCACCCCCTCACATACACTCTCTATCACACAATTTCTCTCACAATATCTTTATTATACTCTCTCTCTTAAACTCTCTCTCAAATTCTCGCTCCCTATCACTCAAATGCTCGCTCCCTATTTCTCAAACACTCGCTCTCTATCACTCAAAAGCTTACTCTCTAACTCCCTCTCTCTAAATCACTCTCACTCTCTTTATATATCAATCTTGCTCTCTCTGATTCAAACTCACTTTCTCTCTCGCAAACTAACTCTTGCTCTCCCTCTCTCTCTCAAGCTCTCGTTATCTCAAACTAACACTCTCTCTAACTCACTCTCTCTCTATCTTTCTCTCCAACACTCTCTTAAACTCTGTCACTAAATCTCTCTCAATCTAATTTTCTACCTCTAAACTAATCTCTCCCTCTCTAACTTCATCTCTCAAACTCTTTCTCGCATGCCCCCACATTTTCTCTCTCTTTCACACAATATCTCCCCCAAAATTTTACACTATCTTATTTCATACACACACATTCTCACACCCTTTATCACGCATTCTCTCTGACATATTTTCTTTCTATCTTTCACACAATCTCTCATACACACTTATTTTCTCACACACATTCTCTCTTCTCACACACACACACACACATACATTTTTAAATATAATTTAATAAGCCCATTTTTGATAGTTGAAATTAAGAGTAAACGGTTAAACCAATTTTAACCAACGAAGTCATTTCAAAGGTTAGGGGTCCAGAATGCCGGCAAAAATAATAGTTAAAACTAAAAATAAATTCTCCTTACGAATTTTCGATATTTTCATTCTGTGTGGGCAGCGACTAAATTGTACAATCATTATTTGTTTACATCACCATGGAAACCATTATTTGCATATTATTGTATATCAGTAAATAAAATATATCTCTTTGATTAGAAATAATAACAGCTGAATAATTCTTACTTGAGTGGTTTGGTACAACGAATTGATAAAGAGCTGGGAGAGGGGCCATTTTAAATTTCTCATCGTGGACGGAAGAGGAAAAATATAAGTTTTGATTCAAATCAAAAACGAAAGCTAAATATCGATGTAATTTGATAGCCTTTGACGAGTAAACGTTTATTATAGAGTCAAGTAAGGTCTTATTGTATATTTATCCCCAATAAAAAGTCTAGAATACATTTTAGTGCAATAATATGCAGGCATCGCTGCAATGATCCACTAGTATTAATAATAAAAGTCTAACGTCTTACTTATTCTGAATCAACATCATATTGTTTCTTCAAAATCCAAGGTTCTCATAAGGGTTTTAGAGTTTAAGCTAACTTACGTGTTCCCAACCTCGATATGATATTACATAGTGAGGATCGCCTTTTAAGGGCATCATGCTCAACTTATCTCATATCAACTAGGTTCTTATATCCAAACCTCACACACTAACACTAACACTAGTAAGATATGTGTGTGCTTCTGTTACAAATGCACTTTTACACATCATGAATAAGGAATATAGCGTGAAAATAGCACTGGAGCTCTTGGTGTGGGTTGTCTGAGGAGGGGGGAAGAGAGGAGGAAGGGTATGGAGGAGCTTTTAAGAAGTCACTTAGGGCGAGTGCATAAATAATGTGGTAATGTCGGCTCAAGTAGTGGAAGAAAGGTGGAAATGAAGGGGGATGGGGATACACAGGTTGGTCTTTTGGCAAGTATTCTTACGATAGGTTGTGGTGTTAACAGTGTGAAAATAATGCTCCAGGCTCACTATTTTGAACAAAATGGTGACATCTTGGAAAATATAGCAACACTAGTATTGTATATTTCTAGGGTACCCACGAACCACACCAATGGGAACGCTGACTAAACATCAGGCTTGTCTAATCTGATTTGATTGTGATTAGGATGTGGGATAAGATTCACAGGATGGTATATTAAGTATGTTTTCCTATATAATCTTCCATTTCCCACCTCCCTGCAAATTTTGGTATATATCCTTTGAGATCTTCTTTCTTCATCCCTACCCAATAGGTGTGGTTAAATACTAATTTTCCAAATTGGTAGGAAGTTTTTTTTTTTTAAAGTCACCAATATGTCATAATGCATTCCTAGTGAATGTAAATTGTATTCAATCTTGAATCAAGAGTATACGTGGGAAGACTCAAACCTAAGATTGAACGCTACCCGGGCTGTCACGACACTCAAAACTAAGGTCACTCGTCATCGTACTTAGGTGAAATAAAATATGGAGGAACTAGGCCATTGCTATCGGACTACTTATCTCCGTGGAGAAACTAGACCATTGCTATCGGACTACTCATCTCCGTGGAGAAAATACACCATTGCTATCGGACTACTTATATCCGTGGAGGAACTAGGCCATTGCTATCGGACTACTTATATCCGTGGAGAAACTAGACCATTGCTATCGGACTACTTATATCCGTGGAGGAACTAGACCATTGCTATCGGACTACTCATCTCCGTGGAGAAATTAGACCATTGCTATCGGACTACTCATATCCGTGGAGAAACTAGACCATTGCTATCGGACTACTTATATCCGTGGAGGAACTAGACCATTGCTATCGGACTACTTATATCCGTGGAGAAACTAGACCATTGCTATCGGACTACTTATATCCGTGGAGAAACTAGACCATTGCTATCGGACTACTTATATCCGTGGAGAAACTAGACCATTGCTATCGGACTATATACCTCCATGGAGAAACTAGACCATTGCTATCGGACTACTTATATCCGTGGAGGAACTAGACCATTGCTATCGGACTACTTATCTCCGTGGAGAAACTAGACCATTGCTATCGGACTACTCATCTCCGTGGAGAAACTAGACCATTGCTATCGGACTAATTATATCTGTGGAGAAACTAGACCATTGCTATCGGACTACTCATCTCCGTGGATAAACTAGACCATTACTATCGGACTATATACCTCCATGGAGAAACTAGACCATTGCTATCGGACTACTCATCTCCGTGGAGAAACTAGACCATTGCTATCGGATTACTCATCTCCGTGGATAAACTAGACCATTGCTATCGGACTACTCATCTCCGTGGAGAAACTAGACCATTGCTATCAGACTACTTATCTCCGTGGAGAAACTAGACCATTGCTATCGGACTATATACCTCCATGGAGAAACTAGACCATTGCTATCGGACTACTTATATCCGTGGAGAAACTAGACCATTGCTATCGGACTATATACCTCCATGGATAAACTAGACCATTGCTATCGGACAATATACCTCCATGGAGAAACTAGACCATTGCTATCGGACTATTTCCGTGGAGGAATACGACACCTCCGGTTGGATCAACAAATTCTTACCTGCCTCGGTGGCGTAGTTGACTAACGCGCCAGTCGTGTTGAGCCAGACCACCGAGGACGGGGAGATCGAGGTTCGAATCTCGGTCGAGTGAACTGGGGGGGGGGTTTCCTAAATGGTTTTCCACTCTCCCTCTACGCAAATGCGGGTTCACTTCCTCTAAATTCAACCTTCCCAATTCCTAATCCATTAGTGTAACTAGTACTTAAGCGTATAACCCGAACGGTTAGTAAGACGCTGTGCTAAATAATAATAATAATAATAATAATAATAATAAATTCTCCTGACAAATAGGCACATAAATGTTTTGGTAACTTAAAGAAAAATTACCTTTTTCAATGTGCTAAGGGGGTGAGACATATAAAGTGATACATCACGCGTGGTAAACTATGAGATTCAAACCTGAGAAATACCGTATATTACAAGTTTGAAACCTAACACAGCCATTGCAAATAGGTGCTAAACTTTCTAAACTGTAAGTACTTTCCATAATTTACTGTAACAGCGTGTATAGTATAAAATGGCAGACAACAATGATTCTATTTTGTAAAATACATAGTTTGATCTGTCATCACAGTATTTGATTATTTCTCATTGTTTTTACACCCCGTATCACTACTCTTTCAGGCTGTACGTTAATCATGCTAACGTGATGAGTAAAGTAGAATTTAAAGAATGTGTATCTTCGTTTTCAAGGAGGAAGAGTGGGAAACAGTTAAGGAAAAACCCCTCAGTATGACAGCAAACCAGACCAAATGAACCTATTACTA
This sequence comes from Timema genevievae, assembly GCA_902155825.1. Lineage (NCBI taxonomy): Eukaryota > Metazoa > Arthropoda > Insecta > Phasmatodea > Timematidae > Timema > Timema genevievae. The sequence goes on from CABFWO010001942.1 coordinate 139,521, forward strand.
GACCGTGTGCTGTCCTGCAAGGGTCACAGTCAACAAATTAAGGTGACGTGCTAATGTCAACCATTCCATTCCAAGAGACGTGTTGCCGACCACGCTGAAGATATTACTAGGGGTAGCGTAGTGACTGTTGGTTTAGAAATGCTGTCTCTCTGTGTGGGACACCTGAGAGGGGTGAAGGCAGGCCGGGTTGGGGAACAGTCGTGTCCCAGGGATGGGCTCAGAGAGAAGTACGTTTGGTCAGGGTGCAACAAAATGTGGAGAAACGATCCGGGAGGGATACGAGCCATGTGTCGTGCAAGAATTGCGGGGTACAAGTTCAACTTGGGCCTGCCGTGCGTGGTACGAGCCGTGCGTGGTACGAGCCATGCGTGGTACTAGCCGTGAGTGGTATGGACCCTTTATGATACAAGCTTTGAGTGGTATGGGCTACACGTGGTACCAGTCGTGCGTGGTACCAGCAATGCGTGGTACTAGCCGTGAATGGTATGGACCCTTTATGATACAAGCTTTGAGTGGTATGGGCTACACGTGGTACCAGTCGTGCGTAGGTACAAGCCATGCGTGGTACTAGCCGTGAATGGTATGGACCCTTTATGATACCAGCTTTGAGTGGTATGGGCTACATGTGGTACCAGTCGTGCGTGGTACAAAAAGTGCGTGGTACCAGCAATGCGTGGTACTATAGCCATGTGTGATGAGAAAATTGCGTGGTGCCATCCGTACGTGGTGCCTTTAACGCGTAGTACGAGAAGTGATTGGTACCAACCGTGAGGGGTACGAGTGGGGTGTGTCTTACTGACTAACAACGTAGACTCGGGACTCGTAGTTTAAGTATACTATTGTGACTACACGCAGATTAGACCCGCCATCAGCTCATTGGATTAAAAGAACCGATAAAAGAACTACAAATAACTTAATAGAAGACATTTAAGCACTTCTAAAACTGCAATATTATAATTTTACTAGCAATATCCAATGGTCAAAGTCGCAACCAAAGCCAAAATGTCTTCTTCCTAGGCACTTTGGTGGAAAAGATGGAATACTCACATTAATTCTATTCATAACTTTCCCATCTTTTAAAAAGGGTAAACGGTGGCTACATGGTCTGAGGAATCACTCTCATAATAGACTAGACTGCCGATAACAGGGAGATCGGGGTCCGAATCTTGGTCGGGTGTATTGAGGGTGGTTTTCCCTAAATGTTATTTCCACTCTCCCTCCACTCAAATGCTGATACACTTCTTCTAAATTTCACTTGCCTTATTCCCTAGCTCATTAGCATAATTAGTACACATGCGTATAGTATGAAAAGGTATTAAGGTGCAGTGCTAAAAACAAACAAAACAAGGTAAAACATGTGCCGGTAGAATCGCAGGTAAAGGCCTCTTTCTAGTCTTATCTCGTTTTCTGACGACGGAAAGATTGGAGCTCCAACTTTGCTCACGTATATAATTAAGTTGTTTTTCCTTAATTGTTTCTCACCATCCCTGCATGCAAATATGTTTCCTCTAAAATACATTTTTGTTCAACTTTACACCATTTGTGTACATATGTGGGTAGTATGGTTGGGTGGTATGATGAGGAGAATCATAAAACATCGGGACTCATTCGCTCAACTTGAAGCGTGTATGCACACATAGAAAAGGATCTTTGGTTTGGTTCCTGGCACTGTCCAAAATATGTAATTGATTAAATTGGGGTGTATCCTTTATCATTGATGGTTTGAGAGTAGAACTTTCGAATGTTCTAGAGTCTAACTATTTCTAGCTGCTGTACAATCAGCTGGGTCTATAAGAGCACACTGAATACTTTTAGTAACAAACTGTACCTAATTTTTTTTTTAATCTTATTTGTAAACTACCCTCAGATTATTTTTAATTTAATCATGAAAATCCATTGCAATGTATCCTTTTTTTAATTAAAACCTTTAAGGTCATCTTTGAAAATTTTTAAATTTTCTATTATTTGTCATAAGTTAACAACCTTTAAATTAATTTATTTTAGAAAAATAAATAAATAAATATTATTATTCATCTTGTAAGATAAGCCCCGGATACCACTTTAAAACAATATCATTTTTCAAAAAACTACAACTTTTTCAAAAATCAATTAACATTAACCTACTATAAAATTATATTTTTTACTTTCTCGCTATCGTGATCGTCAAAATAATCGAACTCAAAATTTTCATGAATATCGACGTTTCATGACCCCCCGAATTCAAAAAAGATTTTTTTAAATTTTCGCTTGTAGGTCTGTCTGTATCTTTGACTAGAACCTAAACAATTTAACCGATTGGGCCAAAACTTTGTATCTAGGGTTTTCCTAGGGTTGCCCCGAGGAATTTTGTAATTGGACATAAAACCCTAAAATTAAGGATAGTTTACTGAAGGACAAAAAGAGAAAAGATCACCTTTCCCAAATCGGCTATAACGATCTTGATCAAATTTAATTTCAAAAAAATTATGAATAATCCAAACAAAATGACTACTCTCAATATTTCGGTAAAATGACTTCAAGAGTTTCAGTATGATATGTAAATTATCTTTTTTATCATATCTCCGAAACTGTTGGGGATATGAAATAACTAATCGTATCAAATATATAGAATGATTTATAATACAAATATTTGATATGAAGCATATTTTTATAAAACCAATAACTTACAAGCTATATGCAAATATTGAAACCCTCTTGTTAACTTTGTTTTCATGTAACCTTCTTGGAACCTTCTTCTTGTTTGTTTGTTGTTCATTAGACCTTTTTAACCACTTAGTTACTGGAAGCATGCTGATTTTGGTTATAACCCCAGATGAACCAAATAACAAACAATGTCCTATGCCAGATTATTGAATTGTTAATAGATGACAGCCTTTTTTAAACATTTAAGGCTTACAGGTTGATGTAATGTTACAATTACAACTGATCTATAAAGATCAATGTCTGATACAACTGTTTCGTTTGATGTGCAAGCAAGCACTATCAGGTTCTACTGACCCAAATTAAGTAAGTAAAGTGAGTGAAACTTGAACTGTGGTCCCACCCGCGTGGAAGCCAGAAAGCAAGACCACGTGACCTGCCCTCTAGCGCTACAGCCGGAGGGGCCAAAGTTCAAGAGCGCGTGGTGACGGTAGAGTGACGTCATACTCTACAAACACCTCAGGCAAATAAAGTGAGCTAAACCAAACTCCTATAACTTAGATAGTACAATACATAGCTGACAACATAACAACATACCATGTGTGTTTCATGGCACACTAAAAATAAACATAACAATAAATACAATCGTAAATATATATTAATTTGTATCGTGTTTGCCTTAATTCAATTATTTATCTAAAAGTAATAATATTAACGATATTAACAAACATACATATATAAATATCGAAAAGTTATAACCTCTGTTATATCTGATATAAACAATAACATGGCTTTGTAGTACTACCACACGTAAGTATTATCTTAATTGTCTTAGACTGATGAACATTTTAGATATAAATATATGTGGAAGACAAAAAAAAAAGCAATTTTACGATATTATTAACCTAATGAAATCTTTCTAACAATGATTTTATAATATGGCTAACCATACAATTTTTAACCTAATGAAATCTTTCTAACAATGATTTTATAATATGGATAGCCATACCATTTTTAATCTAATGGAATCTTCCCAACAATAATTGTAACATATAATTATGAGGGGCACAAGGGTTGATCACAACTGTTGTTCGTAAATATAATAAAATGGAGGGGGCATGCAATATACGAATCAACAATTATGTTAACCTTAGTAAACCCCTACTACTATTATAAAATTTTGTGTATATTATATTTAATATTAACACTTTGATACAGATGGAAGAAACTAATTTATTATTATAAGAGTACATGTCAAAGATGCCATGGCAGGCGAATGCTTAGACATAAGCTAACAATAACAAAACCTATCCCAACTGTGTTACCTCAATAGGACATGGTTTGAGCTATGAAACACCAGCGCGGCGCAAAAGTAAGTCCAATTTTAGTACAGTAAAACCTTGGATTGCGAGTAACTTGGTCTGCAAATGTTTTGTAAGACAAGCAAAAATTTTCAGTAAATTTTAACTTGATAAACGAGCGATATCTTGCAATACGAGTAGTACTATGGTTACGTTTTGTCTGCCGAGCAGTGTCATTGGATAGGTTCTTTGTTAAAGTCGCACAAAAAGAAAAATATTCCAGTGAGCCAACATATAGCAG